>JAOQMR010000002.1:4148796-4167001 GCA_027563865.1 Erythroxylum pelleterianum | reverse complement strand
ACGACCCGAGGTTCAGCTTGCTGCAATCTTGGAATTAATTATTTTGACCGGTTTCCAAGGTCGATTTCTTAATCGAATGACAGAGCCGTGATCAAATAGTCCTTCTTTTCTTACTTGAGAACAATTCTCAAGTTTATGTACCAGTCTAGAAAATTTGAATCATTCAACTTGTCCTTCTCAAAGACAGATTGCAGTAAAAAACTAGATGAAGTAATGGTGGTCATGATTATCTATAATAAAACATGCAAAATTTCAGTGACATGTTCATTAATAAAACCCAATTATTAACAATTAAGAAGTTCTCACCATACCGATATACTAAATGTCCCTCGAAAATGAGTATAATAGTCCAAGATCCATATTTCACTAAGACCCAAGTGAGCTTTGGCTCATAGCCTGAATCCTAGTTATTTAGGTAAGCAACTGTTTGCTAGTTATATTGTACATAACTCTTGGTTGTTAGTTGACATCTTAAGTCTCGACTCCCAACTACACGTCTCAAGGTTCAAAATCGTTTTGGTAACCCCTTTAAGTAAACCATTCCTCACTTATAGGTAACCGTTACCCATCCTGTTGTACTTGAATAATCAAGAGCACCTTACTTTGGCAAGCCCACTTCTCAACGATTCAAGTCTTTGTAGGTGTAGAATTGGAAAGGCATCAATTATTACTTAATATTGTTGAGGGATTAAGTTGATTATGAAATTGCCATTTACATGCATTAATGAAATTATAAGTAAAAGCATGAATAAGAAATAATAAGGTGATATAGTATGGCCCCTAAACTATGAAGATCTAATCTCCATCATGAATGTCTTGTAGCAAATGGATCGCCCTCCTCGTACCTTCACTCCAGTCAATTAGATTCTTCAATTAACTTAAAAGCTACAATATTACAACTGAAACTAGTAATAATCTAATTATTACATGAAAACACAACGACACGCAAGCCGTATCCAAAATGTAAAACAACTATAAGCCATTCTATTTACCATTCATAATCAACATACATAATGAATGCAAGATATCAAATATCAAAGTATACAAAACACCAATTGTAAAGAAATATGTGATCAATATAAAACACGAAATTTGGCAGGGGTTAGGGGGTTGCGCCCCCTGTGGGGTCCAAGGGTTCATAATTTTGTTTTGAAATTAATCTTATTAATCTGAAACCCTAATTTAATCACATTAAACTATAAATAGAACCCTAATTCAATCATATTGAATTATGGACAATCATTCAATCACATTGAGCGATCAACAGAACCCCCCATTCAATCACATTGAATCATCGGAAAAACCATTCATTCAATCACAGTTAATTAACGAAAAACCCTAATTTCATAGGATTTAATCGAATTCAATTTCAATAAACACAAGCGGCTCTGATACCACTGTAAGCATTTCAGACTATCAGCATGTGATAATATTTACCATCATTTGCAAATTCGAAACACCACGACCCATGTGAACATCGAAATCAAATCCATATCAAATTATAACTTTCACAGTGAAAATAGAAAAGAAGCTCGTAGTATCGGAAAAACATGCCAAATGTCAGGCCTCTACCGATATCCACACCCCTGCGAGATCGAACAAACACTTTTGTTTTGCTAGCACCACTCTTAAAACCTCTCTTTCTCTATCACTTGAGGAGGAGGATGGCACTAGGGTTTCCTTTAGGCAAATGAATCTTACCCTAAACAAGTCATATTATATATCTATATATATAGTAAAACCTTAAGGCCAAAAAACTCAAAACCTATTAAAGCCCAATGAATGTTCAACCTCTTAGTGTGCAACCCTGTAGGCTTATTTAATATTAATAGTAGACCCATATGTTATAACTGTTTTTTAGCAAGATGTTATAAATCTAACAAGATTAAATATAAATATCAATTTGAGTTTCAGTACAAATACATAGCTGATACTAAGATATGCTTGCTTTTAATCGGCATAAAGTTTAAATTATAGATTTTGATAATCTCATAAATTTATAAAAAATCTTAATTGCAAAGAAAACAAATGTATAGCGAGAAGACAAGCGGCGAATATGTTTTGGTAAATCATTAAATATACATAACAATTTATAAATTATATATTTTAAATAAATTATTTAATAAGTTAATAATATAAAAATAATAGTTTCAATTTAACAAATATTTATAAATTTAATGTATATTCACTCTCTTCGTCTCTCTCAGTTTATCAATTTTCAAGTTTTTGAACGGACAGAAGAAAAGACGTAGGCCGACCAATGTTTAGCTTAGAAAAACTTGTGTACTATATAATTTTGTGGTAAAGCTGTAAATCTTGATAGAATGATAAAATATACACAATAAAGACATTTTAGGAGTTGTAAGCTGTAAGCTATTGCATGCTACAAAGAGCAATTGCACACGACAGTTCGAAGGAGCTAATGCATACAAATACTTCCTTCCAACCTAAAATTGGAATTATGACTTAGAAGCGCATCTTCTCTGTCTGCCTGAATTCTAGTATCTGAACAAATCAATTAGATGATAATCAATCCAATCGAACATGTTCTTTTAAATCTATTAGAGTGAAATGCTTCATCCTTTGTAGTGTGAATTGCGATCCACTCTGAAGGCATTGTCCTCTTTGATGTGCCGGACACGTCTGTAAATACTTAAACCCGTAACTTCAAGGATTTGGTGGATTGCGATCCACGCCTCTTACCATTGAATCCACACCACTTTGTATTGGTCAAACTAAAACGCCCACGAAAAGACTCTCGATGTTCAAGGCACGTCTCTTCGTTTTGTCATTTTCACGTTTTTTTTCTCTTTTACAACATTTGGATTAGCTTTCTCTTCCCCGTATCCAAAGACAACGATGTACCAAAGATTGCCTTTACCACGTAAGATCAAAAGAAAGAGGAAGAAAGTGATTCCTTCCTCTAAACGATTATTCACACTGGCATCTCCATAGACATTTCCCATGGAATGCAAAACGACCACACCTACTCTTCAATTTCAGAGAAAGTTTGTTTATTGCAGTGTAGCAAATATATACATGTACACCCTCGATAATAGAACAGATTAAGTTAAGAATGATATAAATTAAATTTAAATTTTAATCAATCTCAAATTAAACAATTCAACTTTGATTCAAATTTACTCTAGTTATTTTGATACATGTTATCTTTTTTTAATTTTACAAAAGAAAAAAGAGAAAATTACACTCTAGTAAACATTTTAATGAAAAAATGTTAGAAGATTGTACTTAAAGACTACAAGATAACAAAAAAAATCAATACTTAAGAAGAATTATGAGGAGTTAATAAAAAATGATACAAATCTACTAAAACTTACTTAATTTATGATTTTCGGTAAAAAAATTTTGACATATCAAGATATATAAATAAAGAATTTCATATAGAGAAATCTTTTTAATTTTTATAAGTCTTTTAACATTTTATAGTTTTTATCTTATATTTAGCCTAAACTTTCAATATGTAATACTTTCCTCTTAGTTATTTAACTTAAATATTTCTTTATTTAGTTTAAATGCTGTTTTGTAATGACTTTTCCAATTTATTTATTTATTTGTCTTCTTTCTTATTTGTGTATTTTAACGTTTATTGTATTATTAATTTTATTACTTATTTTTATATTTTTATTTATACATATTTATTTTTTATTATTGTTATCTTTTATGTTCATTTTGTTTTTAATTAGTATTATCTTATGTGCATTTTCTCTTTTTCGCCCCCCCTCAAAAACAACATCTCTATTCAATTTGAGTAAAGCTGTGCATTGTTTCAGGCCCCAGGTGTCACAAAGAAGTTCTTCTAATGAAATGGAAAGGGCCGAAACAGGAGTTAAGAAAAGTGATTGCAGTGGAAGAGAGGTTTTATTCTTCTGGTCGCTAAAACCATACATATCGGCCAAAATAGGTCCTTTTGAGTAACAGTATTGTCTCAGACATGTTCGTGTGGTGTAGCTGAATAAGTTGACATGTGATCTTTTAATAATAAAATAATGATCGGGGGTTCTGATTAATTTGTGTGCTTGTTTAAATTGAATTGTTTAAATTTATTAATTTAATAAATAATTCATTTAGTAATTTACATATTATTATGTATATTCAAAATTTCATTTTGTACTAAGGTCAAACTTGGGCTTAAGCCCGAAATTTTATGGCCCTACTTAAGCATGACCTGAATCTTCGTCAAATTTTAATGAGATTGAATGAATTAATTTTTAATTTAAAATTTAAATATAACATTGCTTTCAATTGAAAATTTAAAATTTTAGATTAGCTAAATAGCTTTGATTCGAAATAGAAAAAAAAAGTCAAACCTAAGCCGAAGTATAAGTTTATAAAAGACATCAATACAAATTCTTAAAGTTAATTTATTTATTAAACTTAAAGTTAATCCATTAATTTTGAGTAAGTTAAAAAGTATTTGACATAATTAGCCAAAATTGACCGGATGAGATCTTATGTAACCATTACTCCGTTCCTACTCTTACCTGAAGATCTCATCTACACCTTCATTGACCGTTCAGATCTAAAATCTATTGTCGACTAAAATATAAAATGAAAAACCAACAATATGAGATAATATCATTTGTTCCTATTATTCCATTCCTATTCTATTTCATAAAAAACCATCTATTCAATAAATAAGACTCACAAAAATTGAATAGCCAGAATCATTTGGAAACAAGAGGAATAGGGTAAGGGGAACAAAGATCTTCCTCCCAACAATAGAACCGGATCACTTGTTTTCATCACCCTATTCCTATTCTGTTTCATAAAAATTCATCCAATTAATAAATGAAACTCACAAAATTTGAATAGCCAGAATTACTTAAGAACAGGAGTATAGGAGGATCTCTCTCCCAGTAATGGGACCAACTCACTTGTTCTCATTACTTTGTTCTTATTCTATTTTAAAAAAATCCATTTATTCAATAGATGAGACCCACGAAAATTAAATAGTTAAGATCACTTAAGAACATGGAGAATAAGGTAAGGGAGAAAAAAGGATCTCCTTTTTAAGAATAAGATCAAATCACCTGTTTCTAATAGTTTTTACCTGCTCCATTTCATAAAATTTCATTTTTAACAATACGAGATCAGATCACTTGATCTCATTACCTTGTTCCAACCCTATTCATAAAAAACCATCTATTCAATAAATGAAACTCACAAAAATTGAATAGTCAGAATCATTTGGAAACAGAGGGAATAAGGTAAGGGGGAACAAAGGATCTCCCTCTCAGCAATGGAACCAGATCAACTGTTTTCATACTCTATTCTTACTTTGTTTCATAAAAATTCGTTCATTTAATAAATGAGACTCGCAAAAATTGAATGGTCAGAATCACTTGAGATTATGGGTATAGGCAGCGACGGATCCAGAATTTTAGTTTTAGAGGGGCTGGCGCCTGTATATATGTATATATTTTGAAAAAAAAAATTGTCTTGAGGGGGGCTGGGGGGGCTGGCGCCTATATATATATGGAAAACTTTTTAGTCTGGGGCTATAGCCCCTGCCAGCCCCCCTGGATCCGTCCTTGGGTATAGGAGGATCTCTCTCTCAACAATGGGACCATATTACCTATTCTTATTATTTTGGTCCTACTCTGTTTTATAAAAATCCATTTATTCAATAGATGAGACTCACAAAAATTAAATAGTGAGGTTCACTTGAGAACAAGGAGAATAAGGTAAGGGAGAACAGAGGATCTCCTTTTTAACAATAAGATCAAATCACCTTTTTCTAATACTCTATACATGTTTTATAGATGATATGACGTCATTACAGACCATACAAATTTTATTTCATAAAAATTCATTTTTAACAATATGAGATAAGATCACTTGTTCTCATTACTTTGTTTTTACTCTATTTTATAATAAAAACCATCTATTTAATAAATGAGATCCACAAAAATTAAATAGCCAGAATCACTTGGAAACAGGGGGAATAGGATAAAGGAAACAAAGGATCTCCTTCCCGGCAGTAGAACTAGATCACCTATTTTTAGTACTCTATTTTTACTCCGTTTCATAAAAATTCATCCATTTAATAGATGAGATCCACAAAAATTGAATGACAAAATCACCTGAGAACAGGAGTACAGGAGAGTGCTCTTATTATTTTGATCCTATTATGTTTTATAAAAATTCATTTATTCAATAGTAAAGATGACTTGACAGAGAGAATAAGGTAAAAAGATCAAATCACCTGTTCTGATACTCTATGTAACTGCTCTATATCATAAAAATTCATCCCTCCAATGGACTGGCGAAAATTCAACGGCCGGATCATTTGAAAACAGGGGGAATAGGGTGTCAGGTCCTGACTGATGTTAGCTCCAGTCCTTTTTCCGGTTCAGACAGAACGGGGGCGTCAAAGTTTTCAGCGATACACGAATTTATTATTTTGTTTGTTTGGGTTACAGAGATTTTGGTGAAAAAAGACATGACTCTAGTCCCAAGCACGGGAAAAAAACAAAGAGAAAAGGATCATAGTGTATACCAAATAATGCAGACTAAAATACTTGTTATTATAATCCAGTGGTGTCCTTTTCTGTTTGTCCTATACATTATCCAACTTCGTGCGGCTCAGTTACCAAGGCATTGTCCATTCCCGAGGGAGGGTGAGAGATACAGAGGGATGAAGCTCGATGAACAGAGCTGCTTGTAGGAATTACGAACTGAGTGGAGAGAATCGGGAAAACTTTCCAGGTTTCTCAATTCTCAGCGGAAATGAGTGAGCTTTTATCTAGTAGCTGTAGCTGGAACTATGATTGTTTCTGTGAAGAATTCTCCATACTGCAACAAGACTTCAACAACTACTACTGCTTCAATGGAATCAATGGCTTCCCGTTTGGAGATGAATTATCTGGATCACATTTCAGAGATGAGTTCTCTGTACCAAAGTTTACTGAGTCTTCGCGTGTCACATTTGAGACGCTACCATTTTCCCTCCAAGAAGACACACCAATATCCATATTGGAGAATGAAGAGCATGGTCTGGTTACAGCTAATGGTGGCCATGATTTCGAGAAGAGTGCTACTTGCAAAGATGAGCTGATTCAGTCCCCTGACCCTCCTGAAGTGCCTGTTTTGAACATTGGTTCTTGTCCAGGAAGAAAAGTTCGAGGTAAGAAGCTGGATGGGCAGCCATCAAAGAATCTAATGGCTGAGAGAAGGCGTAGAAAGAGGTTAAACGACAGGCTCTCATTGCTGAGATCAATAGTTCCCAAGATAAGCAAGGTAAGTAGTTTTGCAGCTCCAAACTACCATTTTGATAAGTTTCTTGCACTTGAAGCAGGTCAATTTGTCTGATATCTCAAAATCTTTGCACCAGATGGACAGGACATCCATACTTGGAGACTCAATAGATTACATAAAGGAGCTGTCGGAGCGAATCAAGTTCCTGCAGCAGGAAATTCAGGTGGGTAAAGATTCAGATGAGTTGAAGGACATAAAATCAAGTGAAATCGTAGCGAGGAACTCACCTAAGGTACATGCACTGTGCTTATCTACGAGAACTCTTTAAGAAATACCTTGAAACAATTTTCTTAACTGTTCCATCTACAGTTCGACGTGGAAAGAAGAAATGCAGGTACTCGAATTGAGATCTGCTGTGCAGGAAAGCCTGGGTTGTTATTATCAACCGTAAAAACCTTAGAAGCATTAGGAGTGGAGATTCAACAATGTGTTATTAGCTGTTTCAATGAGTTTTCAATGCAGGCTTCTTGCTCAGAGGTTAAATTTCGGCCATCAAATTCGTATTGTTCTTATTTCTAAATGACTGATGCAGATGGCTAGTTTGTGCTCTGTCTGTTCTTAATTACAGGAATTGGATCGCAGGGTATTGATGAGTTCAGAAGAAATAAAGCAAGCATTGTTTGCGAGTGCAGGATATGAAGGAAGATGTATATGAAACAAGAGAGGAATAATATGGAGGAAGTGCATCTTAGGCTGTGGTCCAACTCGTTCGTAAAATCTTTCCGAAAGGTCTAAATATTGGAGGTCTTGTATTCTGGGTTTTCTGAGTTCATGAGTCTCTTTTAAAAGTTCTAAATATTAGAGTTCTCGTATTCTAGTCTCTTGTGAGTTTATAAAGCCTTTTAAGTATTAAGAATGGCATGAAGGGTATAACGTTGGCTGCTGCATAAAAAGGGTCGAATGGAATGAAGGCAGCCATGTTAAGAAATCCCAAGTTCAAATTCTTGTAAGCACATCTTTCTCGGACTCGGTGTCCTAGTATTCACTAAGAAAATAGACATGCCTCGGATTGGTAATTTTTGATTTTTTTATCTACCAATTTAAAGTTACTTTGGACTCAAAAGGTGGAACGCCCACCCTAGGCACCCCCACACTTCAGCCCGAGGTTGTGTGAGGGAGGTAAATCATGGTCTGATCCCAGCCAGTTTCTCGAAAAGGCGGCCCAGTGCTCGGTACGCACAAGGAGTCACCACATTGGATGAACTCTTACACTGCCGCTGCCGAGACTCGAACCCGAGACTTTAGACTCACTTTCCTTCCCAATGACTAACTGAACTATCCGGGCACCAATTTAAAGTTACTAATTGGTTAAAAGTCCGTTGTTACTTTAATTTCTTAAAAGTAAGGATATATTAAATTTATAAATATTAATTAGAATGAGTTCATATCTAATTTATTAAGAATTATATAATTTATGAATTATTAAATAATTTTAACAATTAATTTAATAAAATTTTAAAATAAATTTGAACATTTATAATTACGTTAAAAATGAATTTTAAATAAAAAATTTAATTGTTATGTTTCACATTAATATTGATGTGAGACATTTTATGTTTTTAATATGATACGTAAATTAATTAGGTATTTTCAAGATATTATTATCATTATCACATACCATTAAAGATTGTAGATTAATACAGTAGCAATATCATTCTTCTTCAATTGGTTAGTAGTAATGTCATTCTTAAGACCTAATCATTGGATTAAATATGAGTGTGATCAAATATATATTGACCTGTTCGTATCAATTCAAGTCAATCAGATTTCTCATAATTAGTGGAATCCAAATATCCAAACTTGAAATCTGTCATACTCAAATGCCTAAGCTGAAGTCCTGTTGAATTGATTTGACGAACTGGAGATCAAGGCTCAAAGATACGAGCTTTTACCTACTCCACCGCATCTTAACCATCATCAATTACGAATGCTGAAAATAGCTTGTTCCAATGAAAAATAGGACTGAGAGGGTAAGTAAGTATTCTAAGCAAAATGGTAAGAAAAGCTCATCTCTATATTGAAAATAAGAAATAAAGTAATTACAGCCGATTAGACTTATCAGCATACAAGATACAGGGACAAACCGGTACAGGGATCAAGCTCACCTCACTAATAAGTTTCCTAAAAGCTGAAGAGTTACATATGAAAGAGTAGGACACATTTAACCAACGGAAATTAGGAAAAAGGGTCTCACAAGAAATAAATGGAGGTTCTATAAGGGACCTCTACAATTCAATGTCGTACTGAAGACTAAAATGGGGTTAACACTGGCAAGAAGTTGAGGAAATTTCCTTTTTTTCCTTATTCAATTCTGAAAAAGTGAACTGAGGTATCATTTGAGGAAAATATTAGGATGGTACTACTTCTGGCTTTGCTTGGCTCGAAGCTTTTGTTCCAATACAGCTACTTCTGTCTCAAGGCTGAAAATTCTGTTCAAAGCATGCATATTCTCAAGGGTTTCATTAAGAGTCCTACTGTCACTTCCATCACATCTCAGATGCTGCATTGGACCATGCAGAAGCTTATTCACTATACCACGGCTAAGATCATCCACGGCTTTCCTTGTCTTCTTTGAGATATCATCATCCATTTTTGACAGGCACTTCTCTAGCTCTGCAGCTCTGATTCTCTCAGCATAAGCCCTCAATTTTTTGATTGTAGGAACCGTCTCCAACGAATCCCTCCAAGCTTCAAATTGTTTTGATTCATCAAGGATAATTGCCTGAGCTTCCATTGCTTTCCGGAGACGATCTTCTTTGTTAGCAGCCACAACCTCCTTAAGGTCATCAACATTGTAAACTCGTGCACCGTCGACATCATTGACGCATGAGCCCACATTTCGTGGAACAGAGATGTCAATAAATAACCTCAAACCACCTACTTCTGAACCAACAGCGGGAAGATCCTTAACATGCTCTTTCAGAAATAATGGAGCTTCTGAAGCTGTGCTGGTGAAGATCACATCAGCTTCAGAAGCACAAGTTAGCATCTCAGTCAGGGGCTTGTAGATAATCTCAACATCTTTCAAGTCTTCACTTATGGCAGCAACTTTTTCCTCACTTCTGTTAACTACCACCATCTTTGTGCAGCCCTTTGCCACCAAATGTTTTATGACAAGCTTCCCCATCTTGCCTGCTCCAATAACTAACATTCTGGCATTGGCATGTGACGATTCAGGAAGCTTCATTAAAGCCAGTTCAACAGCTGCAGAACTTACAGAAACCGCCCCAGCAGCTATATTGGTCTCAGTTCTAACCCGCTTTCCGACAGTGATTGCATGCTTAAACAGCCCACTGATGTTCCTCCCAAAACCAACAACTCCTTGTCCAACTTTCACAACTTGTTTAACCTGAGCAAGAATTTGACCTTCTCCAAGAACAAGAGAGTCAAGTCCTGCAGAAACTTCAAAGAGGTGTCGTGTGGCATCATTGTTGTACAACAAAAACCTGTGCTGAGAAATTTCTGAAACAGGGATACCACTTGTCTGTAGCAAAAGTAGAATAAAAGATACCTGGTTAGAAACACAGTAAAGAGAAGGAAATCAAAATTTTCAAACCAGAACAAGCTAAACTCAATAATTGATATATTATTAGGGACATCTAAGATTATTCATAAGGGATGATTGAGATCATTGTACTAAAATAATAGAAGGCAGCAACTCAGAGAATCAGTTGCTGTAAATGTTTTAAAAAATGCCATGTTCCTTAACCATAAAATCACATTTAGTTTCTATTTGAATGGTGTAGAATAAACAGAAAATAGAAAAGATAGTTTAGTAGTCAATAAACAGCATAACAAAAAAGAAAGAAAAAGACCTTTGACATCCATTCAGTCACTTCTTTCACCCCACGATGCTGAGACAGGGCAACAACGTATATCTCCATTCGGTTACAGGTGCTAAGAACGGCAGCCTCTTCGATATGATTCAATCCACACAACTCCCCAATGGCTCGAGGCCATTCAGCTTCTGGAATGGCAAGTTTTTCGCGCATCTCAATAGGAGTAGTGTGAATACTTAGGCCAATGACCACAATGCTGGCTCTTTCCTTTGTATATCCTGAGAAAGGTGAATGACAAGACAATCAGATAACAACACAAGTTGGACACTTTACAGTAATACATCAAAAGATGGATTATGTACAATTATTCGGTTGAACAATCTAACAAAGGTAAACAGATACAGGTAGGGTAAAACCACACCAAGTATTACAGGTGTTCAAATCCTGGCCTTTATCAGAAAGGGACACGTTTTTCCTTTCAGTTTTGACAGACCCTTCCAATTAACAATCCAAACAATAGTATAAACAATATTGGAAATATAAATGCATGGAATGCTCTTTTCGAACCCCAAAATCTGCAAGTGGAACCTGATCGTACATCAGACTCCTGAAAGCCATGTCAGTTTTGAATTAACCAGTACAGTCTCAGCAGTATTAACAGACAAATAAATATCCGACGAACAATGACGGTAAAACAAAGACAAAATTTATCAAGCCTAACTTAGTTGAAAATCAGACTCACTATCGGCTGCGGACGTCTTTAGCTGTTCAAGAGCGGACAAGCGCGAAACCATTGCCGGATCGACGCCGGCGTCAGTCTCAATGACGGCGTTCGTAGCCGGTCCCGCGACATCGCATCTCACCCCTTCTCTCTTAGCCAACATTCTTCTGCGATTGTTCAGACCCGATCCGCAGACCAACCGAACCTGTAACGGTGGACACATGCGAACCCTAAACGCCACCGACGACGACGGAGAAGAAGAATTCGACAACAAAGTCTCCAATTTGGAACCGGCCAAGGTGATGGCGAAACCGCTCGAAACAGCCATGGCAGCCAGATACCGTTCAAACCCTAACCGTAAATCTCCTGCCCGGGAGAAGGAATTTGAGTGGCCGGAGAGGTTTATGAGATGCCAAACGACCTCCGGCAAAGTGGAGCGAGAAGATGGGCGTGTGGCCAACGTTGTGCCTGTGTTTGGTCTTTATAGTCTAGTGTTGATTTTCCTAGTTTTAGTTTGACATTGAAAGTAGTTGGTCGGTACAATATTATTGACCTTGCACAATTGGGAGTTGAATTAGTGGGATTATTGGGGAAAACTACAAATAAAAATAAAAAACAAATCCGACTGAGGATTGGAGGATCGTAATCGCTCTCTCTTTTGGGATTCCAGAACTCTGATTGGTGGATGCCAGCACGTTTTATCCACACTCCATTTCCAAGTCCATCCTCTACTCGGACCACATTTTTCGGGTATGGTTCATAAAGTAGGATTGACCCGAAACTGCTAAAATCTAGACGAGAGTATCGTACCTCTAATGCTTTTATGATTCTTAGAATCTGATTGTGTGTGCGTGTGTTCATGAACTAGAAGAAGGGATATGACATCGTGGCACTTTCTTGTCCGTTAGATTTTGATGAGAACTGTTGATATGTCTAAGATAAGGTGGAAGCGGGGTATCACCAAAGAAATGACTTCAGATTGGTTCCCAAGATTTACAGGTGTATATTTGCCACAACTTCAACTTGGAATCCAAATTGAAGTTGAAATCCAACTTCAACTTCAACTTCAGATTGGTCGTGGATGGAACTTGGACTCACATTTAGGGACAGGATTATCAAGTCACCAATGTGATAAGACAATACCAAACCACACTAATCATATGATATAATTAAAATTAATAGATTTCATCATGCTATGTCAAAACAAATTAATAGATATTAATATTATTGTTTCACCGTAGGCATCTTTTACTTGATTAAAAACCATTATTTGCATGATTTTGAATTTCATTTCGTACTGGATGGTACATATTATACCGACTAAACAACGGTACGAAATAAGAGTACTTATGTATTGAGTGTAAATGCTGTCCAGTATTTATAATACTGATCATATATTGATCAGTATCAAAAAATTTAAAAAATATAACATAATACTAGTCAGTATCAAAAATTTTGAAAAATATAGAAACTAAGTTGTAAAATTTTCAAATCTTTTTTAAAATTTAACTCCCCCTTTCTTTTTTTTCAAAGCTTTTTTTAATTTTTATTTAGTTAAACTTTTAATGTAATTTTTTAATTTTTATTTTTAAATAAAATAAATATTTTATTACTAATAATAATTATACATTAAATAAAAAATAAAAATAAATTATTTTATTTAAATTTATTTTAATCTTTTATATAATATTTATTAATAACGTATTAATAAAAATATATTATTTTTTAAAATAAATAATTTAAAAATTATTATTTATAAACTGATATTTATTTTATATAATTTTAATTATTAAATCAAATTTTATTTTAAATATATATATTTAAAATATTTTAAATTTAATTATATTTATTAATAATTACTAAATTAATTTTATAAATTAAATTAAATTAAGATATTTATAAATTTAGTAATAATTAATTTTAATTAATTAAAAAATATAATATATTTAATTGATAGTAAATTAAATAATATATGTTTTTGTTTCATGTTTTAATTCTACTTGATTGCTTCCTTATCACGAACTCTTATCGTAAATTATAATAATTTGAGAATTAAGGATGTTTATTATTCTTTTTATTAGATGTTTTTGTATAATTGTTATTTATTATATAATGAAAATTGAAATTGTAATATTTTAAATACCTTATATTATTCTTAATTTTATATTTGTATAATAATGATTGTCTTTTTTATATAAATTGTGGTTATTATTTATATATGAGATATCTAAATTTGATATTAATTATGGCACAATCTATACACAAGGAATCAAATAGAATTTACCAAAACTTTGATTTTATCTTCCATGTTAATCTTTTATTACATACTTTATTAATTTTATTTTACATATAACACTAATTTTTCTATATCCTATTATGCTGGTAGACGATAATCATGGAGTCAAAAGATTCAAAACTTAAAACTGGTTGACTTATTCGATACTAGTACTTAAAAGTATAACATTTTTAGATAGAGTTGTCAAACTTTAAACTCAAACTTAGATATTCTTTCCCAAAAAAAAAAAACTCAAACTTAGATATAAAAAAAGAGAGGAAAAGAATCACAAAATGTCACATTATTTTAATTTTATTTTAATATCTATTTTTTAAACTTTTAATTAAATATTTAAAATTTAACAAATTGGATAATTGAATTTCAAAAAAATATTTTTATTCACATTTTGCTGATGTGATTAAGTAAGTCTATAAAAATTGAAATTTGAAAGAATTACGTGATATCTTTTTCTTTGCAGAATTTTTTAGTATCTAAGAAGCAATCATATTTCTAATACGCAATGTTTTAAAAATTAAACCATACATCAAATCGATAATAGATACGAGGTTTAAAGATTTAACTAATATTAAACCGTTATAAAATTAACATGTAATAAATAAGAAGTTAAATTTATTATAATAAATAAAAAATTATTAAAATAAAAGGTGTTATCAAAGGAAAAAATATACAATGTCTATTAATGTATAATAAATCTAATAAATCAAAATAAAATTAAATCTAACATAAAACTTATAATAAAAATTAAAATTAAAATTGTATTTCTAAAAGAAATTGTGTCTCATCATCATCAAGAGCTTCAAATTCTCCAATAGTATCTAAAGATCTATAAACGACGTTTTCTTCCTAAATATTTTTATCAATATCTTCTTTTGCAATTAAATAAATTACAAATTATTAATGTGTAAAATTGTTCTCTAATACATTATACTTCTAATGTTAAGCATATGCAAAATACGATATCAATTATGTAACACCCCATGTTAGGAGTTAGAATATTAAAGAATTTCAGTGCACTTTATGTTTTACATATTTCAATATTTACTTATATATGCATATGTATTTTTTTTACACATACAAATTATTTGTACATGCATTCATGACTTTGTTTTGGTAAAATGGATTGATAAATGTGATTAAACTGCGGAAAACTCATTCGACAACTATTGGAATTATTTAAAAAAATTTAGCAAATTTTAGGAATTTCTGAATTGGGATATATATAGACTAGATAAATGTTAAAAATGGACTAATGGTAATGAAACATGTGGAAAATTTAGTTGGTGACATATGTATTTCATGCAAAGTGGATATGTGGGTTAAGTTTTTGGTTAGAAGGAGAACATTGTAACTTGTTCTTCACCGTAAGCTTTCAACACACACAACTTGTTCCTTGTTCTTGTTTATCCACTGAAATCTCACTGCTGGAGAATTGTTAATGCTTCCACTGAAGGTTACTGTTAGATTTTTTGTTGAAACAAGTAAGAGTTTGTTGTTGATGTTTTTACGGTGTAAATATATACATGCATGCATGGTTTTGAGGTGATCTGAAATGAATGTAAGGATAAGGAAAATGAATTTAGTGAGGTTCTGATACTGAGATGAGTAAATGAAGTGATTGTATTGAACAAAAGATAGAAAGAAAGTGCAGTAAGATGGAATTTGCGTGAATAGTGATATACGATATTTAAATGATTATGTTTGAATTTTGGATTTTTAATTTGTTAGTTATTATTGAGCTGAAAGAGGAGTACGAAACTGATTATTTCAATGAATTGAATTTGTTAATGAATAAGTAGTAAGAGTATATGGAATTGAATTTGAGGTTACTGAGTGTTGTGAAATTGTGAATTTGCTGAAGGGATGAAAATTACAGTAGAAAGAGGATGAATATATGGAGTTTCAGATTTGTGATTGTTGAAGTGTAAACTTGATTTTGAATTATGTTTGTAATAAATTGAGATGATATGGGAGTGAAATGAAGTAGTGAATGTAAGTATTCAAGTATGTGATGAAGGATTAAGGAGAAGAGATGAAGAAGATGCAAATATGTAGTTGAGTTTTTGGAAAAGACGATGGCATGGTGCAAAAGGGAATCAGACGATGGCTTGGTGCAAAAGGGAATCAGACGATGGCTTGGTCAATGATCAAAGATGGATCAGACGATGGCTTTGTCAATGATGCATTAGACGAAGGATTCAGTAAATGATGCATCAGACGATGGCTTGGTCAATGATGCATCAGACGAAGGATTCAATCAATGATGCACTAGACGATGGCTTGGTCAATGATGCATTGTACTCAACCAAATTGGATGAACTTGGTATCATTGAAAACCTAAGACAAAGAGGGGAAAACTTTCTAGAAAGAAGTATTACCTAATTACCTCACCTTTCTGATGAGAATAATTGAGCAAAGTGGACCAGAAAGTTGATTGTGAAATAAATTTGGATTGAGGAATTGGGTATGGATTCACTTGATCGATAATGTAACAAGATTAAGGATAAGAAACTCGAAATTTGTCACGAACATGCATTATACATATTCAGTATACATGAATGTGCATAATTGAATTCATAATTGTGCACAACAATGATATATGTTTATATTAAATATTTTAGAGGAACCCGTAGAACGACCGATTCTAGATATTGCAGGGACTTTGAGGCAATAAGCACTAAGAAAGCTTTTGTAAGTAATTTAGATGATCAAATTTGTAAGAAATTTAGTAAGAAATTTTTGATAGTTTTTCTTTGACTGTCCTGTTTGCTATTGATTTGGTCCATTGAATGATTTGCAAAGCTGTCAGATTGATATGTTTAAATTGAATTTCAGGTTTGTTTTTGAATCTGTTAAGTCCTAGTTGTGGGTAAATAGGCATGCCTAGAAGGGTCTGTAGCTGCTTCTGTGACACTTCAGTGTCTTCTGTTATTGACACTTCAGTCTTTTCTGTGACGCTTCAGTGTCAAGACTTCGGTCTCTTTGGTATAAGTCCCATTACCGCTTCTTTAAATGTATTTAGCAGTCATCTGATTTTGTACTCTGATATCTGTTTGATTTGATATAAACTAAGTTATGTTCTGATTCTGAAGGTTTATATCATCTTGTGTTATGTAGTTTTGTTATTTATAAAAATCTTTTCTGAAATACATTCTGTCCAACTTACTGTTAAAAAAATATTTAAATGCATGTTAATGCTGTTACATGATTCAGTGTGATGAGTTGTCAGTTTATGTATAGATTAGTCATTACTCACTAAGCTATATACTTAGCACGGTGGATTTGCCCCTTGTAGGTTCAGAGAGAAGGACTTAAGGACTGGGACAAGTCAACCGTAATGGCCAAAGGAGTCTGAGTTTTGTTTTGCTCAAAATGTGTTTCTGAATTTATTTTTGGACTTGTATATGACTTTGGATTTTTGTTTAAAGGTTTGTAATAACCTTAATTCAGGTTGTTTTCTGAAATTATGATATGTAATGTATGTGTGTTTGAGATTTTGAAAATGCATTTATGAAATGTTTTGTATTCTGTATGTTCTGTGTGTATGGCACTCGCAATATCTTCCTAGGGGGTATTAGGGCACTATAACTTTTTGTTATCAGAGCATGGTTTAGGCGATTATGGTTTAACTAACGCTTAACTATTGCTTCTATTTGAGTGTACAAGTTGTGTTTTGGCCTAATGCGGTGTCCCGTATTTTGTTGATGTGGTTCCGCAAGTTCACGGGTCTCAAGTAGTATAGTATAATATCGTCCCACAGGGAGTAATTATGTAACTACTAGGCTTGGATCACTCAATTAATTGGACTATGCAATTTTGTAGAAATGGGGAATTTAAAATAAGAAATTTAACTATAAAAAATAATTAAAATTAAAGCTAAAGAAAATTGCGAATATTTCTAGGGGTTACTCGAATCGAATATGGTAAGCTTCAAGGATGGTTCCACTTTTAGCGTTTTCTATGGACTTTACCTGGGTCAATTTATTGGGCGAATTTTTGGTTGATAGAAGGTTAAACCTAGAGTTTCTTAGATCCTTTTTCAAGTATCAAAGGAGTGTTACACAATAATCCTAATTTACTATCGTAAACTAGCAATCAAGCATAACCCATTAAGTTCTTTGCTAACCTGGTTTT
>JAOQMR010000002.1:4126503-4148696 GCA_027563865.1 Erythroxylum pelleterianum | reverse complement strand
AATACTTTACTTAAACCTTAAAATTCATTTAATTCATACTTAATTTTCTCCAAAGATCAAGACATTTTTCCAATCATGAAATTGAAGCAATTTGATGAAACATCCTTCTAGACAATTGTAATGTTCCTCATGGTCTAAATTTCACAATTCTTCTCTTATTTACGCATAACTTATTGCCAATAGTTCCTCGTTAAATAATCCTAGCTTACAAAAAGATTAGGGGTCTAACAATAATGTTCTCCCAATTATTGTGGTTTCAATTTGGCAAGGTATCGAGAAACTTCCTTGATCTTGAAGCTTATGAGGGAGTTTGTTTTGAAGAATGGCACTTGATTCCTCTATAAGAGCCACAGTTGCATAATCCTCAAGCCTTCTTTTGTTGGATAAGATTTCCTTTAAGAACTTGGCATAAGTAGGCATTTGGGTAAGGGTTGCCGTGAAGAGGATGTTAACATAGAGCTTCTTCAGAATGTCAACAAATTTTCCAAATCGCTGGTCTAGCTTGGCTCTATGAAGTCTTTGAGGGAATGGGATTGGTGGCTTATATGGTGGTGGTGGTATGTATTTTTCTGGTTCAGGTGATTGTTGCACGGGCTGCACGTCGGATTGTACAGGTTGTGCATCCTGGTTTGTTCCTTTGGATTCCTTTTCAGCTTTGTTCTTCTGCGCCATAGGTTCTAAAACCTTTCCACTCCTTAGTACCACTGCCTTGGTTTCCTTAGGTGCCTCTGGTTGTTCTGGTAACTTACCTTTGTCAAACCTTAGTGATGCGGCTTGCTACGCAATCTGAGTCTCAAGCATCTTATTATGGACCGATAATTGGTCCATTCGGGTAGTAAGTTGCTGGATCAAGTCTCCTTGCTTTTGCATAAAAGTTTCCATCATTGATTCAAGGTTAGACTTGGGTTCAAGTGGTTGGGGTTGAGTTTGTTGCCTTAAGCTTGGAAAACCTGGAGGTCCACGGTTTTGTTGTTGCTGGGTCTGTTGGTAATGCTATTGATTTTGTGAGTAATGGTTTTGGTTGGGGAAACTTTGGGGTGGTTTAGGTTGTTGAGACCAGGAGAAATTTGGGTGGTTTCGCCATTCAGGATTATAAGTGTTCGAGAAAGCTCCAGTTTGGTTCTTTTGCCCATAATTTCCCACAAAATTCATATGCTCAGCCCCAAATTCTTGCCCAATGTTCTGAAATTCTGTACCCATACTCGATCCAAAATCTTGATCTTACAAGGTATGCACATTACTAACAGCAGCTGCGGCAAACTTATCCACTTTCCTTGAAAGAGCTTCAAATTTTGAATTCAACAAGGTAAAGGCATCTAATTCGAAAACTCCTTGAGGTTTCTTCCCTTCTTGCTTAACCTCTTTCCGATTAGTATTCCATTGATAGTTGTTGTAAGCGATTTTCTCCAATATTATGAAAGCCTCATCTTCATTCTTGTCTATTAAATCGCCTCCAGCCGCAGCATCGATTGTACTTTGCAGAACCGGAGAAACTCTGTTGTAGAATATTTGCACAATCATCCACTTCGGTACACCGTGATGTGGACATTTGCGTTGAATTTCCTTGTACCTCTCCCATGCTTCGTACATCGACTCATCTTCTTTGGGTTGAAATGAGGTAAGCTCACTTCGAAGCTTTGCAGTCTTCCCAGGTGGAAAATACTGAGCCATAAAAGCTTTGGACAACTCCTGCCAATTGTTGATCGAACCAGGTGGTAATGAATGAAGCCAATCCTTAGCCCGATCTCTTAAAGAAAAAGGAAATAATCGAAGCCTTATAGCGTCCTCAGGTATCCCGTTCAGGTTCAACATTTCACAAATTTCCAAAAATTGTTGCAAGTGGACATGCGGATTTTCTGTTGGGTGCCCTCCGAATTGATTATGTTGCATCATTTGTACAAGGCCAGGTTTTAACTCAAAATTATTTGCTTGCATACGAGGCCTTGTAACGCTTGGGCGAAATTCCCCAAAATCTGGGACCGCGTGATCCCGCATCGTTCTCGGATTTTGTTCGGCCATTTCCGATTCGACTATCTCTTCTATTGGAAAAGTTGTAGCAAGTTCGGGTTCGATCCGACGTTCCTGCATTGGCTGTGCGTTAAATGCTCTTGCCCGTTCTTTTCTCGCTTTTGCTTCCTTCCTTAGTGCCTTAGCTGTCTTCTCGATTTCAGAGTCGAATAATAACGCTTCAGCACTAACGGACTTTCGCATAGACTAAGTATAACATAGCAAGATCAAACGCAAGATACAGAAAACACAAAATAAAAAGTAAACAGTAAAAAGAACAAATAAAACAAAAAATTAATTCTAACAAAATCTATTAACACAAAATAAAACAAAAGAAAAGAAAAAAATGTCCAATTTAACCAAACAATCAGTCGCCTAATATTACTTAGGGATTACTCCCCGGCAACGACACTAAGAAACTTGATGTGGTTCCGCAAGTTCATGGGTCTCAAGTAGTACAGTATAATATCGTCCCACAGGGAGTAATTGTGTAACTACTAGGCTTGGATCACTCAATTAATTGGACTATGCGATTTTGTAGAAATGAGGAATTTAAAATAAGAAATTTAACTATAAAAAATAATAAAAATTAAAGCTAAAGAAAATTGCGAATATTTCTAGGGGTTACTCGAATCGAATGTGGTAAGCTTCAAGGATGGTTCCACTTTTAGCGTTTTCTATGGATTTTACCTGGGTCAATTTATTGGGCAAATTTTTGGTTGATAGAAGGTTGAGCCTAGAGTTTCTTAGATCCTTTTTCAAGGTATCAAAGGAGTGTTACACAATAATCCTAATTTCCTATCGTAAACTAGCAATCAAGCATAACCCATTAAGTTCTTTGCTAACCTGGTTTTTTTCTCTCATAAATTCAGTTTATGTCTAAATATGAAATTTATAAGTTCCCTGTTTGGAGTTCCGTTATTAATTTTCACCTATCAGTTCTTCAATTAACAACTAACGTCAAGTAATAGTTGGCCAAACACAATACCAGAAAAATCAATTTCAAAACAAAGAAATCAAACAAAAAATTCATACAAATAAATCAACCAAGATTTAGTCCATAAAAATAGCTAAAAGCTTCAGCCCAACCTTGAAACTTTGAGAAAACTACTCACTCATGATAGGATAAAAACCACAAAACTTATACTCAGCAGACGACATAAGGAGAAATTAAATACTAGAATAGAAAATAAATGAGTTTTGGGTCTCCCTCTAATGTTGCGTCACTGAGTAGCCTGCTGGGTGTCCACTCCTTTAGCTCAACTTGGTCATCCTAACGTTGATGTCTCCTAACGTCGTGGATCCTTTGGAGCTCTCATGATTTTTCATTATTCCCCCTAAAACCCAGCTGGAACGTTCCTTGCTTCCCCCACCTTGCTTCAACGATTTTTTGTGTGTAAAGGTGAGTGCTGAATCGTCAAATGAGTGGAGAGTAAAATCCTTTAATAATCAGTGCCTTGGTGAGTCTCTCATGTTATGCCCCCCTCTTCTCACGTTATTGGCCAAAAGATCTCTGTCTATGGTGTCACCTTTTTAAGCTTTGGTCTTGGAGTCCTTTGCTGCGTGAAATGAGAGGAATCAATGGAGCCCCTTGCGTCAGTGGAAGGTTTGGAGTGTTTTATTGGCCAAGTGAGTGGCTGATTGGTGGGTCTAATGTTGAGTGAGTAATGGAGAGTTGGTTGTTGGTCTTGGAGATGTGCGTGAATGGCTTGAAGTCTTGAGAGCTGCCCCCCTCCACGTAAATGACAGAGTTTTATGTTAATGGAGCAACGTGAGTGGAATGAACTTCTCTTGGTGGCTCCCACCTTTGTTGCTTTGTGCGTGAATCCAGAGTGTAGAGTAAGTCCAGATTTTTTTCTATGTGTGGTCCCCCTTAGAAGAGCCTCCTCATGTGCGTCTACTGCTCTCTTAACTGATGGGTCTCCTCTCATGCTTTGGCGTCTTCTTTTTCTTTAAACACAAATCCACCAGCTGCCACGTTTTTCCTCTAAGCCACCTCCAGTGTTTATATCTCATCCACTGTTACGTGATTTTTATTGCTTTTTCCTTTGCTGCGCCGCCTCTCTTCTTGTCTCCATTCTCTTGTGCGTTCTTTTTTTCAATTCAAGCCTGTCGCTGCCTCCTTCTCTTTTCATTTATTTTATCTGTGCCCAATTAATTTGCCCTGCTCTCCACGCTCCTGGGTCCCATGGTCACCCTATTGCGTGATTTTAAAGGAATTTTGTTGCCTTCTTGCCTGATTGTTCATTGGTCCATGTTGTCTTCTTGATTTTGAGTTTAATTTTAGACAATCCTTTCTGCCGTGTCTTGCGTGATTTTTAAGCCCTCTTGTTGTTATAGTCTTTGCAACTAAAATCAAGAGCATTTCCTACAAATTAAACATGAACAATTATAAATGCGAATTCAGGCGAACCAAGCAATTTAGCAAGAAAATATATATAACCCAATAATTAATCCATAAATTATTGGAAAATGTCATTAATTCTAATGATAAAAATGCTTTCAACATTTGTCGATAGAATTAACGATGGAAGGATCTAGAGATACTGTTGACGAAGTTGCTAAGAGCAATCAGCTAGAGCAATCTCGTCCAGTGATATCTGGACCTTCTGGAGACAATCGAGGAGAAGTTGAGGTGCCACCTCCTCCTACAGCTCAGAGAGAGGCTTTGTTTAAGCTGTCTCATGATATGATGACGTTGTTGCATCGTATGACTGCACCCAAAGCTCCAATTGATCAGCTGAGGAAGTATGGAGCTGAGGAGTTTCCTGGGACATCTCTGGAAGAATCAGAAAGAGTTGAATTCTGGATTGAGAAGGTGAAGAGGGTGTTGGATGAGATCAATTATCCAGTAGAGCAGATGGTGCACTATGTTGTCTCCCTTCTGCAATGAGCAGCTTATGAGTGGTGGAAGTTCGTTCTGAGGAGTCCTCAGCTACCGGTGCCTCTAACTTGGGATTTCTTTTCCCAAGAATTCCAAGCAAAATACATTACGGAGGCTTACAGAAAGGATAAGTGGAGGCAATTTCTGAGCTTGAAGTAGAGAAGCTTATCGGTTGCTGAGTATGATCGGGAATTCAATCGACTCAGTAAGTATGCCCCTGAGTCTGTACTTATGGAAGAGTTCTGATGTCATTAATTCGAGGATGGATTGCATGATTCTATCAAGGAGCATCTGGCGGCGTTTACCTTGTTGCAGCAAATGACTTACCATCAACTGGTACAAGCTGCAATGAAAATAGAGAGATAGGAAATGGTCAAGAGAGAAAGAAGTCAGCGGAGGAGCATTGTTAGAGGAGGTCAGTCTTTGGGTAAACGAAGTCCGAAAGGTACTTCCTCTGCACCGAAAAATACTCAGAGATCTGTGACTCGGGGAAGACGGTAAAACTTTCCCTCTTTGGTTGTTTCTGGTAGGGGTCGTCTGGAGGCTGAAGTTCTAAAATCCCGGAATGTCCTGATTATTTTGTACATCGTTGGGGTGTTTATAAGAGGGCTACGGGAGCATGCTTTCGTTGTGGCAGTACTAAGCATCTGATAGCTAGTTGCCCTTTAGGACAGGCTCAGAAATCACAAGCCAGTAGGGAGGTCCCTCATACATCTGCTGGGAACAAAGGACGAGGAAGAGATCGAGGAAGATATAATCAGAACAGACCTAATCCGAGTTCCCACTCAGAAACTGTAAATCGACTAGGTGTGCCTTCTGCTTTGGCTCGAGCTTATACACTGAAAGCTCGTGAGGATCGGGACGCACCAGACGTCATTATTGGTATTGTTTCTCTCTTCAATTCTGAAATGCATGCATTGATTGACCCTAGATCTACTCATTCTTATATCTGTGTTGGGGAAATGTCTGATAAGGAGATGCCTATAGATTAGTTAGAAAATGACATGCATGTAACCAGTCCTCTGGGTAGTAGTATATTGGTTAATAAGGTGCATAGGAACTGTCTTATTATGATACAAGGAAATGATTATGTAGCAGATCTGATCATATTACCTTTCCATGAATTTGATTTGATTGTGGTGCTAAAACGGTTATATTGAGGAAGTCAGATCAGCCTACAATAGTATTGCATGGCATCCAAACTAGTTCCTTAGCTAATGTGGTATCTGCTATGCATGCTAGAAAGCTCCTTAGGAAGGGATGTGAAGCTTATCTAGCTATTGTGCTTAATTCTAAGAAGGAGGGTGGTAAACTGCTTGACATTTCTGTAGTGAATGAATTTCCAGATGTACTTCCTGAGGAATTACCTAGACTTCTTCTTGAAAGGGAAGTGGAGTTATTTATTGAAGTCATGCCTGGTACTGCTCCTATATCCAGAACATTGTACAGAATGACTCCTACTGAGTTGAAGGAGTTGAAGGTGCAGTTGCAAGAGCTTCTGGAAAAAGGGATTTATTCAACCTAGTGTGTCACCATAGGGAGCACCAGTTCTGTTTATTAATAAGAAGGATGGTACACTGCAGATATGCATCGATTACAGGCAATTGAATAGAGTCACGGTGAAGAATAGGTATCTATTGCCAATGATTGACGATCTATTTAATCAGTTGAAAAATGCAGGAGTGTTTTTGAATATAGATATGAGATTGTGGTATTATTAGCTTCGAGTGAAGGATGAGGATGTACCGAAGACTGCATTTAGAACCCTACATGGACATTATGAATTCCTAGTAATGCCATTCGGGTTAACTAATGCTCCAATAGTATTTATGGATCTGATGAATAGATTATTCAGGCCTTATTTAGACCAGTTTGTTGTGGTGTTTATAGATGATATCTTAGTCTATTCTAAAAATGAACATAACTATACTGAACATCTCCGAATCGTGTTACAGATCCTGCGAGAAAAGCAATTGTATGCTAAGTTGAGCAAGTACGATTTCTGGCTTCAGGAGATATCTTTTCTAGCACATATTGTCTTGTCTCAAGGGATTAGAGTTGATCTTAGTAAGATAGAACCAATTATTAACTGGAAGCCACCACAGAATGTGACAGAAGTGAGAAGTTTTCTAGGTTTAGCTAGTTATTACCATCGGTTTGTGAAGGGGTTTTCAGTGATAGCATCCCCTTTAACTAAACTATTACGGAAAGGAGTGAAGTATGAATAATCTGATAGATGTCATAATAGTTTTGATCAATTGAAAAGTTTACTTACTGAATCTCCTGTATTGGTTCAACCTATTTCTGGTAAGGAGTATGTTTTGTTTAGTGATGCATCTAGAATTGGTTTGGGTTGTGTTTTGATGCAGGAAGGAAAGGTAGTTTCTTATGTCTCTAGGCAACTAATGTCTCATGAACAGAATTACCCTACATATGATCTGGAGCTTGTAGCAGTAATGTTTGCCTTGAAAATTTGGCGACACTACTTATATGGTGAAAAATGTAGAATTTTCACAGATCATAAGAGTTTGAAGTATCTGCTTACCCAGAAGGAACTCAATCTGAGACAACGACGTTTGTTGGAATTATTTAAAGACTATGATTGTATTGTGGACTACCATCCGGGTAAGGCTAATGTTGTAGCTGATGCCTTGAGTTGGAAGACCATCTCAACATTATCACTTAAGCAGAGTGAATGGAAACTGGGATCTGATGGAGCTTTTGGTAGCTCGATTGAAAGCAAGGCCTACTTTGAGAAAAGAGATTTGTGATGCTCAGAGAGCTGATGATAAGTTACAATAACTTATCTTGGCTACTTAGGAAGGTAAACAGTCTGATTTTTCTATGTAAGGAGATGGTGAATTATATTATAAAGTTCAGTTGTGTGTGCCAGCTAATGATGAATTGAAGAAGCTGTTATTTGAGGCTCATAGTACAGTATTTACTATGCATCCTGGTGGAAACAAGATGTATAAGGATTTGAAGCAGTATTACTGGTGGTCAGGTATGAAACGGAATGTTGTGAATTATGTAGCAAAATGTCTGACATGCCAACAGGTTAAAGCTGAGCACCAGGTCCCATATGGTTTATTACATCCTATTTCTATTCCTCAATGGAAATGGGATAACATTACCATGGACTTTATTACTGGACTCCCTTTGACTCAAAGAAAACATGATGTTGTATGGGTAATTGTGGATAAGTTTACCAAATCTGCTCATTTTCTGCGTATTCGTCCTGACTATTCTTTGGATAGGCTTGCAGATTTGTATATGAATGAGATAGTGAAACTGCATGGAGTACCATTGTCTATCATTTCAAATCGTGATCCTTGATTTACTTAGAGATTCTGGAAAAGTTTACAGATGGCTTTGGGAACCTAAGTTAAGTTTAGTACAGCTTTCCATCCTTAGACATATGGACAACCTGAACGGGTTATACAGATATTGGAAGACATGCTTCGAGGTTGTATGCTAGAGTTTCCTGGGAGTTGGGATAATTATTTGACTTTGATGGAGTTTGCTTACAACAACAGTTATCAGAGGAGCATCGACATGGCGCCTTATGAAGCGTTGTATGGCAGAAGGTGTAGGACTCCTGTATGTTGGACTAAATTGAGTGAAAAACAAGATTATTGGGCCTGATATTGTGAAAGATACTGAAGAAAAGATTCAAGTTATCCAGCAAAGGTTGAAAGCTGCCAGTGATGGGCAGAAATCCTACGCTGACCTAAAAAGGAGACATATTGAATACCAAGTAGGCGATAAGGTGTTCTTGAAAGTATCACCATGGAAGAATGTACTTCGTTTTGGTAAAAAAGGTAAGCTTAGTCCACGTTACATTGGTTCTTATGAAATTCTAACTGGACTAGTAGTTTATCAGCTAGCTGTTCTTGAAGAATTGGCCAAGTTACGTGATGTGTTCCATGTTTCTATGCTAAGAAGATATCGGACTGATGTTACACATAAAATTCCTGTGCAAGAAATTCAAGTGCAACAGATTTGTCATATGAGGAAGGGCAAATTTCTATATTATCCAGAGAAGTTAAACAACTTAGAAACAAGTCAGTACCTTTGGTAAAAGTCCTCTAGCAACACCATGGACTTGAGGAAGCAACATGGGAACCTGAAGAAACCATGAAAGCTCAGTATTCGCAACTATAGGATCAGGTATAAATTTTGAGGATGAAATTTCTTAAGGACGGAAGAATTATAACACCCCATGTTAGAGGTTAGAATATTAAGGAATTTTAGTGCACTTTATGCTTTACATATTTGAATATTTACTTATATACGCATATGTATTTTTTGACACATACAAATTATTTGTACATGCATTCATGACATTTTTTGGGTAAAATGGATTGATAAATGTGATTAAACTACGAAAAACTCATTCGGGGACTATTGGAATTATTTCGCAAATTTTGGCAAATTTTAGGAATTTCTAAATTGGGATATTTATGGACTAGGTAAATGTTGAAAATGGACTAATGGTAGTGAGTCATGTGGAAATTTTAGTTGGTGACACATCTATTTAATGCAAAGTGGATACGTGGGTTAAGTTTTTGGTTAGAAGGAGAACACTATAGCTTGTTCTTCATCATAAGCTTTCAACACACACAACTTGGTCAAAAGGGAATTAGACGATGACTTGGTCAATGATGCATTAGACAAAGGATTCAGTCAATGATGCATCAGACGATGGCTTGGTCAATGATGCATCAGACGAAGGATTTAGTCAATGAGGCATCAGATGATGGCTTGGTCAATGATGCATCAGACGAAGGATTCAGTCAATGATGCATCAGACGATGGCTTGGTCAATGATGCATTATACTTAACCAAAGACAAAAGGGGGAAACTTTCTAGAAGGAAGTATTACCTAATTACGTCACCTTCCTGATGAGAATAATTGAGAAAAGTGGACCAGAAAGTTGATTGTGAAATAAATCTGGATTGAGGAATTGAGTATGGTTTCATATAATCGATAATGTGACAAGATTAAGGATAAGAAACCTAGAATTTGTCATGAACATGTATCATATATATTCAGTATACATGAATGTGCATAATTGAATTTATAATTGTGCACAACAATGATATATGTTTTTATTAAATGTTTTAGAGGAACCCGTAGAGCGGCCGATTCTAGATATTTTCGGGACTTCGAGGCAATAAGCAATGAGGAAGCTTTTGTAAGTAATTTAGATGATCAAATTTATAAGAAATTCAGTAAGAAATTTTTGATAGTTTTGCTTTGACTGTTCTGTTTGCTATTGATTTGGTCCATTGAATGATTTGCAAAGTTGTCAGATTGATATATTTAAATTGAATTTCAGACATTTCTATTTTTGAATTTGTTAAGTCCTAGTTGTGGGTAAATAGGCATGCCTAGAAGGGTCTGCAACTGTATCTGTGACACTTTGATGTCTTCTGTTATTGACACTTTGGTGTCAAAACTTCGGTCTCTTCTATAACACTTTGATGTCTTCTGTTATTGACACTTCGGTATCGAGACTTTGGTCTTTTCTGTGAGACTTCGGTGTCGAGACTTCAGTCTTTTCTGTATAAGTCCCGTTACTCACTTCTGTAAATGGATTTAGCAATCATCTGATTTTGTATTCTGATATCTGTTTGATTTGACATAAATTAAATTATGTTCTGATTCTGAAGGTTTATATCCTCTTGTGTTATGCAATTCTGTTATTTATAAAAATCTGTTCTGAATTGCATTATGTCTGAATTACTGTTAAAGAAATCTTTGAATGCATGTTGATGTTGTTACATGATTCAGTGTAATGAGTTGTCAGTTTATGTATAGATTAGTTATTACTCACTAAGCTATGTACTTAACACGGTGGATTTGCCTCGTGTAGGTTCAGAGAGAAGGACTTAAGAACTGGGACAAGTCAACCGCAATGGCCAAAGGAGTTTAAGTTTTGTTTTGTTCAAAATGTATTTCTGAGTTTGTTTTCGGACTTGTATATGACTTTGGATTTTTGTTTAAAGGTTTGTAATAACCTTAGTTCAGGTTGTTTTATGAAATTATCATATGTAATGTATGTTTATTTGAGATTCTGGAAATGTATTTATGAAATGTTTTGTATTTTGTATGTTCTATGTGTGTGGCACTCGCAATATCCTCCCAGAGGATATTAGGGCGCTACAAATTGACCATCAGTAATTGTTCTTAATTTATTTGTTGTGATAAATATATTTTCTTCATAAATCGCCTTTTAAAATTCATTATAATCAAGGTCAAGAGATAATTCTTCTTCTTCGATCCAAAAATTAGTACGGTTAATACAATCAACATTAATTGGATCATACGTTCTCTTCTTACTAAGCGGCTTGAATGCATAATAGAGGAATTATAAAGTCAATAATACAAAAAAATTAATGAAAAACATAAAAGTAAAATAAAATACATGAACATAAATAAGGTCTTGAATCTTTAATGTTCAAGGTGATTTCGTTTTTTCATATAAATACATTAAAAATGCTCCAATTACGTTCACAACTTAATGCAAAAGTTGTTTGATTGAGTAATCTAATGACAAATTTTTTTCAACGTTATAGCACTTTTATAAAATAATCTTCATCACTCGTTTACATCTAAAATCAATAGTAATAAATGTAAAAAGGATATTATTAATAAGTAAAGGATAAACTAAAAGTATGAAAACTTACTAGGCTACATTTTTTAATCGTAAATTCTCTTTTGGCTAAAGATTTAGCAAAATTCCTAAACCTTTACTATACAATTTAGTTTCATTTGTTGCCTTTGATTGCTCTTCATTAGAGAAAATCAAAATACCTTTCAATTCAATTACTTCCAAGAGACCACCCATAATATCAACATTTGTATATATATCTCCACTATATAATTAATAAAAATTGAGGAAGTAAGTTGATACTTATCTCATCTTTGATTAAGAATATCTATATAAGGTTTGTACAATTTCTCCTCAAAATTATGAAATTGAATATCATCTTATTAGCTAATTAATTTCTACTTTACAAAGTTTATAATGAACCATAACAAAAATCACAAGTTTTGATCATTCTTCTTTAAACATGATAAACTATGTAAAGGTCAACTTGTCAGCCTCAATGTGTTGTAAGTATTCTCCTAGAAAACATGAAGTTGTATGTCATAAAAATAACACATAGAAAATATATAGTAGTTAAATATGGGATTATTAGTTTCTAAATACCAAGACATTTCATTCCAGCATCAACAATAAAGAAATTAATCTATGTAAATGAGTTAATTAAATAGAGACTTTAGGAACATATATGTGGCAAATAGCAGCAAAGCTATCGTCAACCTAAGTTGACATCTATATATAGTTAACCACAAACATGTTCCAAGCTTGAATCTTTTTAATCACTTATGCTCTATGGTGCCCCAGCTATCGTAAAAATTTTCAAGTGAAAGTACCCCAAAAAAGCAAAAACACATATATAGACAATTATTTTTATTCGAGTTTGCATCTACATTGTAACTCTTACGCAATCCAAAATGGAACATTACCACTGGTTGGTGTTAAATGTTTAATGGAAAGTTTTTTTTATTCCTGTATTAGTTTGTTTTGATTGATATTTGAGAGTTTTATATTGTTTTTATACTTATTTTGTTTCTAGTATGTTTTTAAGTCTCAATTGCCTTAATGGATCAAAATGAGAGAAAGTGGAGAGAAATTGGGGCGAAAAAATGGAACAATTAAAGCTATTTTAGAGGTACACAGTCCTGTAAGGGATTATGTAAGTCATTACGAACATGTAAAACTTCGAAGACGTTTTGCTCATGTGACGATACTCGTTTATGTAAGTAATGTACACAGTCGTGTCCTATACCTGTATAAGCTTTTAAAAACATGTAAGTTCGTAATTCTGAAGTATTTTTGAGGTACATGGTTAGTCACACTATCCAAAAATCTTAATTTTGCACTATAAAAGGCAATTATGAAGAACATACATGAGAGCAACAATTAGAGTCAAAGTTAGAGTTTAAGACACAATTTTGGACCTATAATAGTGGAAAACATTAAGTTTACTTCAGAGATCCAATAAAGAATAGCTTTCCATCGAAGTTTCAAGCAGATTATATTACAGAAAATGACACACACACACACACACACATACATATTGTAATCTTTTTATTTAATTATTCTTTTGAACTTTTGATGTTTGTCTTGTTTTCTATGTTTGTGAACTAAGTTTGCTTAGTGCCTAAGTATGATGAACCCTAAGTTAGGATGGATATTGTGATTTGATCTTTTATCTAATGCAATTTGATTGATTCATTCATTATGATTCAATTGCGTGTTTTAAGTCTTGAAGTAATATGTATGGGATATTAGTTTAATATATGACTTCATATGATTGAGATTGAGAAATCCTTTTGTATGAATAGATCTATTATAACTAGAAGGAGTTACATAAAAACCTAAAGATAGGTCAACAAAATCTTCCGGATTAGGATCAAACCTAATAGTGAAATTCATAGATTGAGTAATGCAATCTTAGGGGTTTTAATTAGAAAAAAGTTTAAGTTAATTAATTGAGGATTAGTTATTAATAGCCTTGAGAAAGATATTATCATAAGATAGGCATTTTCACAGTCCAATGATAAATAATTGAAATGCGTGATAAAGAGCTAATACTTAAGAGATTTTACAAAGATTCATTACCTAGGTACTAGTTATTTGATATTGATAAATTTTAGTGTTATATGTGTTCTGATTTATTATCGTGTTGAATTTCAGTTTAAATTAAATCATCATTTTAATTAGTAAGTTAGATAATAAAAAAAGATCATTACTAATACTTGTAGTCCCTGTGGGATCGACATTCGATATTCACTAATATTATACTATAATTCGATAGGTGCATTTGTAAGTGATATCTATAGAGTAAAGATTAGTGATCATATCAGTTGAATAGAGAAACCTTAGTGAAAGTGGATTTCAATACATCATATAATGGAAACTCTGGGATTTTTAAAGCAAGGGAGAGAACAAAAAGCAAAAAAAGCTAACTTGTCAATTTCTTATAAATAAAGAGCACTACCAAATTCATTGTACACTTGTATCGATATTAGAAAAACTTATTTCCAGTAAGTAATTCTCTTAGAGGAGTAGTATTAGGGAAAGCAAAATAATTCACAACTTGGTAAACCTCAATAGAAAACCCCTAAACATAAAATAGATTCATAAATTAGAAAAAAAAAACTAATAAGTCATAAAATCCTATAATAATGGACTAAAAATACAGATGAAACGAAAATACAGAAGTTGAAAATAACCCTTTAACTTTATCTTCATGACTCTTGCGTCTTTTGTGTCTACCAACAAAAGAAAAAAACAACAAAAGGGAGGGTTAACTTATGATATGTCAACAAAACAAATCAAAACAATGTATAGAAGAAACATAGAAGAGGTCAATGTAGAATAAAAAATGTTAAAGAAAACCAGTTCAAATAAGAGACTAGTAGAAATATTTAATAAAAATTGGAGAGTAACTAAAGAGGATGAAGTTTGATCGATGACGGAGACTTAATATTTGTCTAAGATTGAGCAAATATGAAGAGTCTCAAGAAAGATTGAAGTGTGCTCAGAGAAAGAGACTAAAAATCAAAGAAGAGTATAAGAGACTAAATGAAAGTAGACGATCTACTGTTTAATTCTAAGTTACGGTTTAACAAACTGACCAATTTATTACTTAACTGACCAATTTTTATATATAGCGGTTATAAACATAGACCAAACCCAAAAACTAGGCCAATTTTTATTTATTTCAATCAACCATTCGGCCCAGTGAGATTTGGTTTTAACATTATTGTAATACGTAATCATCAATATTATATAAAAGGAATTTTCAATAAAAAATTATATAAAAGGATTAACCATTAGTGTTTAAAACTAAACACTAAAAAATAAAAAAAATTAACACTTACTTATTCTTTATACGTGCTTAAAACCAATGTTTTAAAAATTAGACCAAAAATTAAACCGACAAAATAAAAGTTTTAAAAGTTCAATACCATCAAAAATCGATATATAACAAAGATTAAACAAAATTGAAGAACCTAAACTAGGATTAAAGAAGGTGACTATCTTTGCCTATTCAAGAGATTAAAGTTTAACTGAAGAAGATGACTGTCAAATGAAAATTAATTAGTTTATTTTGATTTACAAAATAAATAGTTTACAAAAATTTATTATTAATTAACAAATCGATTGATTTTTAATAACTAATTATTAAATTAAACCAAACCAATAGGTTGAATGGTTTAAAGTTTTTCCAGTTAAATCAGTCGAATTAGTTTAATTTTTTAATTATTGCTTAAAACTACTTAACAAATTATATTATAAAGCTAACACTACTTCCCCTCTAGCTTTTGCTCTCTGACTTCTCTATAGCTTCTTTTACCTTTCAACCCCTTGCACTTTCCATTTTTGGTTTCTTTTTTCTGCTTCTAGTTTTGTTGCTGTCTTCGTGCTTCATCTGCTTCCTCTTTCACTAGGTTTTTCATCCTTTAAAGAGGACCTTCCTAAGGCTTTGAATGTTACCAGAGATCTAGGGGAGTCTTCTTCTGTTTGAGAAGACTTCCCTGTACTATCCAAAGAGACTCTTCTCTCTAAGGCCTCAGATCTCAGTAAAACAAGCAATGCGTTTAAACTCACAAAAATTGGTGAAAATGTAGAAGCTACCAACCCTGTGGGAGCTTAGAAGAACAAGCTTTACACAAAACCTTAAAAAGGGTCCCTTAAGCATTTCCATAATGTTGTGAATGAAGGGATCATCAGTAGTCCCCCAATTGAACTTCTAAAAGTAGGAGCTCAGGTGTGGTCCTCTGTTTTAATTGGACTCTTTTGAAACAAAAAGCCAGCTTACCCTGTGATTAATGCATGGGCGCAATCCAGATGGAATATAAAGGGTATGGAGAAGGTTATATTGTATGAAGATGGGACTATTCTATTTAAGTTCTCAAATGAAAATAAGCTTAATGACATCATTGAGCAAGGGCCTTGGCACATTGGAGACCAACCTCTCTTCATACAGAAGTGGCAGCCAAGCATGAAGATGGATCGAGGTAAAGTGGACACTTTTCCTATATGGGTGAATTTCCATAATCTCCCTTTGGAACTATAGACCATAGAGGGGCTTAGCTACCTTGCTAGCTCACTTATAAACTGCTTCCATAGAGAGAATTGGATATGCAAAAATATGTATAGAGATTAAGAAGACCACTTCTTTACCAGATAATCTCTCAGTTATGTGTCTAGGGGCAATGGTGAACTAAAGAAGGAGATATTTATTTTTTACCCTTGGAAACCCAGTAACTCCATCAAGAAGTTGTAACCAATAAGGAGGAAATTCCAAACTAGTTGGTAGGTAATTATAGGGCTTGATTCCAATACAAACTGTTAGGAAGAAAATAGCAAACTAGATGAACCTTTAGCTATTGGAGGGTATGAAAATGTATCCAATTTGCAGTCAGAAAAGCTGGCAGATGGGGATATAGGAAGCCATGGAACATCTGAGGCTGCTATAACTGTCTTTAATGTTGAAGAACAAAACTGCTTTAGTATTGATGGTAATATGCAACCTCAACATTAAGAGAAAAAATAGTTCAAAGCAATATAAGATAGTAGCTATAGAGATGAGGGAGTTGATGATGATCCTGTTGAACATATTTCACAATTCCCAGTTAGTGTGAGTACTGATGAGGTTAGTATGAACAATAAAAACAAATGTGAAAATGAAAATTCCTACTTACAATCTGTTAACCCGAGTAGATCAACAAGAAAAAAGGGAAAAATCAAAGTAAAGGGCTTCCCCTTAATGACAATATTGGTATGGAACACTAGAGGGCTCAATGACCCTAAACACAGAGATGATGGTAATTCAAAAAGTTGAGGAGAGTGACCAATGCCTGAATTTGAGATGCCACTTAGCAGGTCAATTACTTGATATTGACATTACTCTTATTTACGTTCCTAATTTTAGGTTTCAGAGGCAACAACTGTGGAAGGATTTGTGTAGGCTATAAACAATTATTCAGCAAGCTTGTTTAGTGATTAGGGACTTCAATTAACGCTAAATTCTAATGAGATTGAAAGGGGGATTTCAATTTTGGAGACATAAAAAACTCAATATAAACAAGGTGGAATTGAAGGACCTTAACTCATCAGGTAGGCTTTACACATGGTCTAACAAGTATATAGGAAGTTTGTTCATTAGGGAAAATATTGACTTATGAGTAGAGCAATCCAAAATACTGACTTAAAAGGCCACTTTGGTAACTACATTCTCATCAGTACCTTAGAAAGTCCACAAACACAAGGGATACATCCTTATGTCATCTTCACATTCAGTTATAAATGCAAAAACCAAATGCACAGTCAATTGATCACATATTAATACTGAAGACATTGTCTTTAAACTTTATTTGAGACTTTTATATAAAAAACTCAATGAGAGTAACTATCGTACTTTCCCAAATATTGAACCTACCACACGAGACATGAAACCTTAAGTGTCTCTCTTATGTGTAGTTTGGAGCACGAAAATACACTCAAAATTAGCTTAAAAACCTTTTCTGGAATCCAAATACCAATGTAATAATCCAAAAAAATTGAAAAAATCACTTTAGAAGTTCTCTGACCCAAAAACTAACCCAAAAGGACCTGGGGCACCTTTACAGGAATTCTGAAACTTTCCTTTTTTATTAAAGGTGCTGACGTCAGCATCTCTGTAGCGCTGACGTCAGCACAACACTGTGGAGAGGGTTTGGATTTCTTACTTACTCTTAAAAAAATCCAAACCCCCTCTACAGATTTAGACTGCACAGTCTAGCATTACTAAGGGCCCACATAACATGAAAGGTATGAGGTGCTTCTTCTATAAGAAGAAGGGGCAAAATAAATCTGATTGCACGAAGTACAAACTGTGGAAGGTTAAACAGGAGCCATCAGGTAACTCCTCACCCTATATGATTTATGAATCTAACTTAGCTATAGTCACGTCAAGTTCTTGGTGGCTAGATAGTGGAGCTTATAATCATGTTGCTTCCACAATACAAGGGTTCAGATCAACAAGAAGGTTGACTAAAGGAGAGGGAAGCTGATGGTCGGTAACAATGAAGAAGTAGACATTTTGTATTTAGGAAATGTAGGCTTGAACCTCAATACAGGGTTTGTACCGATTTCACGAGACACTTTTTATATACCGTCTTTTAGACGAAATTTGATCTCTTTGTCAGTTTTGGATAAAGAGGGTTATTATTTTGTATTTGATACTTCGGTTGTAAATATTTCTATCAATGCAAGACATATCGAAACTATCTTCTTATCCTACGGATTATATTGAATATGTCTTACCCCTATCGAAATGTATGCTTCTTCTTATATTGTCGAACCTGTTACTCGTAAGAGAGCTTTCATAAAGGAAACATCATATATGTTATGGCATAAACACCTTAGCCACATTTTCAGGGAGAGGGTTAAGAGATTGATAAAGGATAACATTCTTCCAACTCTAGACTTTGGTGATCCAGAAACATATATTGATTGTTACAGGGGTAAGTTGACCAAGATAAAGAAAAAACGGTTAACTCGTGCTTCTGGTTTATTGACCTTATGCATACAGATGTTAGTGGACCCTATACAGCCATGTTGTGCAATGCTAGATATGTTGACATTTACAGATGATTATTCCCGCTATGTTATGTATTCTTGCTTAAGGAAAAGTCTTAAATTCTTGATAAATTCAAGAACTTTAAGACTAAGGTTGAGAACCAGTTGGAAAAATCAATAAAGATTGTCAGATCTGACTTGGGAGGTGAATACTATGGCAGACATGGGGTTGCAGAACAAGAAAAGGGTATGTTTTCCAGGTATTTAGAATAAGTTGAAATAGCAACTCAGTTCATTGTGCCAGATAGTCCTGAGCAAAATGGTATGGCTGAAAGGCACAATCGCGGACATAATGAGGTCGATGTAGAGCAAGACTAACGTACCCAAATACCTTTGGGCCAAAGCCATCAAGACGACATTATATATCTTAAATAGAGTGCTAAATAAGTCGGTACCTAAGACGTCATTTGAATTGTGGAAATGGTGGAAATCAAACCTTACATACATGTGGGGCTGCTACGGTTATATAATCCTTATAAGAGTAAATTACAACCTCGTTCCACTCGTTGCTATCTAGTAAGATATCCTGACCACTCTAAGGGCTACATATTTTATTGTAGACAAGGAGGGGCCAGAATAGTGGAATCACAGAAGGATAAGTTTCTAGAATACGATGTCCATGATGAGAGTGAACCCTCACACCCTCCAGGAGATAGTAGGATGGATACAACGATCATTTCGTATCCATCACTCATACAGTCAGGTCTAGTGGATCAAGATCTGAGTACCATGCCTATGTAGGCATAGGAACATATACCAATTTGAGTAGCGGTTCTTGGGGTACGAGAACTTATGCAGTTACATTGATCTACCAAAGAGAGACGACCTATTATCTCACCAGATTATATAATCTATTTGAGTGAACAAGACTATGATATAGGACATGTTATGGGTCCAGTTACTTTTACAGAAATTGTTTCTGGACCCCCACGTAGACTTATGGTGGGAAGCTATAAAGGATGGGATGCAATCTATGAGACACAATAAAATATGAGAGCTAGTTGATTTGCCTCAACATCTCAAACCTGTCAGTTACAAGTGGCTATTTAAAACAAAGGACACACAGGATCAAGTTGAGCAGTTTAAGGTGTGATTAGTTGCCAGGGGATGCACTCAAAGAGAAGGAGTTGACTTCGATGTTACCTTCTCTCATGTATCCTCGATCAGATGGATGTTAAAAACTGCTTTCCTGAATGGTGATCTTTATGAGGAGGTCTATATATGGAACAACCTGAAGGATTTCAGTATCAAGGTACAACTGAAAAAATTTGTAAGTTGACCAAATCAATATACAGTCTGAAACAAGCTTCCATACAATGGTATATAAAGTTTGATGAGGTTTTAACCTCTTTCGGCTTTGTGGAAAACAAAGTTGAAAGATGTTTATACTACAGGGTCAGGGGGAGTAAGGTCATCTTCCTACTGTTGTATATGAATGATTTATTACTCGCGTCAAATGATATATTACTCGCATGAAGTTAGGCAACTTTTGACTAAGCACTTTGACGTGAAGGACCTGGGCGAAACATCTTTTGTCCTCGGTATATAGATTCACTGGGATAGATCTCAACATTCATTAAACCTCTCATAAAGTGCGTACATTGAGTGAGTGTTACAAAGGTTTAATATGACTGGTTATAGGCCTATTGCAGCACCTATTTCTCGTGGTGAGAGATTATCTTTAACACAGTATCCAAAGAATGAAGTTGAGAGAGAGGTTATGAGGAATGATTTGTATTCTAGGGCAGTTGGTAGCTGATGTATGCCCAGGTGTGCACTAGACCGGACATTACATTTGCTATTGGATTGCTAAGTCGATATCTGGCTAACCTAAGTGTAGATCATTAGAATGCGGTTAAGCGAGTGTTGAGATACCTAAAGGATATCGAGGATTATACAGACTCTAATTTTTCTATATGTCCAAATGATCATAAATCCACTTCAGGGTACATTTTTATATTGGTAGACGGTGCAGTGTTGTGAAAGAGTTTCAAGCGGATACTAATAACTTCCTCGACCACGCATGCCGAATTTGTTGCATGTTATGGAGTTGCTACACAGGCGATTTAGCTCAGAAACTTGATTTTTGAGTTGTGTGTGATAGATTCGGTAGCTAAACCTATTCGGTTGTACTATGATAATCTTGCTGCAATATTATTTAACAACAAGAATATCATAGGGTCTAAGCATACCATAAAGGAGTTGATTCAGAAAGGTGATGTCGAATTGGAGCATATGAGGACCGAGGACATGTTAGCCAATTCGTTGACTAAAAGACTTCTCCCACTAGTATTTGTTAAACATGTATCCAATATGGGCTTGTTGAGGTCCTCAGACAATAGGAGTTAGGGATCGTTGTATTTGCTTGATTGAGCCCCAAGTTTATATTATTAATTGGCCTCATTTTCTTAATTGTTTATGCACTCGTTGACTCCTAATTGATGATTTATTGCTTAAAATTGGTTCCTTACATCGAGCTTTCATAATTTGTAAATTGCCAGTTCATTGTCTTAATTTGATGTCAATTCCTTTATAATTTTTATGAGGGCAATTGATACTGCAAGTGTTTTATTTTGTAGGAATAAAGGAGTCAACCATCAGAAAGTCAACAGGTCGTGAGACTCATTCCCAGACGTCGGGACGAACATGAACTTCCATTCGTCGCGACAAGTGAATTTACGAATTAATTTACTCGTCGCAACGAACGACACATTCAAGACGTCGCGACGAATATTTATTCGGATATGGGAGTGGACATGGAGCTGCAAAGGAACCAAGCTATTGACATGGAGCTTGGATATCAACCGGACGTCCATCCCGAGCTACAAGATCCACCGTGAGCACCAGGTTGTTTCTCTTCCTACATTCTCAATATATTTGTGCGCCTTAATTGGAATTGATATGAAACTGTGTTGCATGAGTATGTTGCTTAAGTGTGGGGGAGAGACCCAACCAGTAGGATTAGTTGTAGTTAGATAGGATTTGAGTTTATTTGTTTCAATAAGTTAACTTCCTTTCTTGTGCCCTGTTGTTTCTTTCTCGTTGCTATATTTTCATTGAGGACAATGTTATGTTTAAGTGTGGGGGAGTTGTTTCCCTAATTCTATCTTGCATTGTATGCCTGTTGACAATTTGTGCATGATAATATTGGCCAATACCGCATTCTGTTGAGAAAACTTGGAAACATCAGCATTTTAGTCATTTTGCAGCTCCTCGTCGCGACGATTGTCCATACGTCGCGACGAGGATGGACATTTTTTTTCGTGTACATGTCGCGATGAGTGCAGTGTACATGTCGCGGCGACATCCTCTGCATAAATGATTTTTGCTTAATTCTTTCCACTCAATCAAACATTTTCTGCACTGGTTCTTTTGTGCCCTTGTGTTCAGAGCTGTTATAAGTTTCAAAATTGCTTGCCACTTGAGTTTTTGAAAATACCCTCCATTTTTGAAACGATAGTTGGGATTGGCAAAATTTTACTTTTGATGTTTCGAAACAAAGTGAGTGGGAGCATGCTAACAAGGTAGCATTTTAAGTTTTTGAGACTTGAGATTGATCAATGAGACAAAACCCTTGTTGGAAGGATATTCGA
>JAOQMR010000002.1:4109978-4120285 GCA_027563865.1 Erythroxylum pelleterianum | reverse complement strand
TTTCTTTTCTCCTTCTTTTCTTATACTTAAACAACATTTCTAGCTTATACACAGTAAAGACAAAACATAAACGTGTATCACCAAAAACTTGTTCACAGTATGCTCTCAGAGTTAAATGGGATATCTTGTTCACCAAAAACTTGTTTATTATATCTTCTTCATTTTCAACGTTAAATGGGATATCTTCTTCATAAAATTAATGCAAAAACGTGTTTAATGCTTCATCTGTCTTTATCTTCTTGTTTATTATATCTTCTTCATAAAATTAATAATAACAATAATAAGAATAAAGTTAATAATAATAATAATAATAACAATAATAATAAATAAATACACTTTATAATAATAAAGAATTTAATAATTAATAATAATAATAATAATAAAGTTGATAATAATAACAATAATAATAATAATAATAACTATAATAATAATAAAGTTAATAATAATAATAATAGTAATAATAAAGTTAATAATAATAATAATAAAGTTAATAATAATAACAATAATAATAAAGTTAATAATAATAACAATAATAATAACAACAACAACAATAATAATGTTAATAATAATAATAATGATAATAATAATAACAATAATAATAATAAAGTTAATAATAATAATAATATAATAATAGTAATAATAATAATAACAATAGTAATAAGTTAATAATAATAATAATAATAATATTATTATTATTATTATTATTATAAGGACATTTTGGTCTTTTGTTACTTATTCCTTTCTTATTCCAAGTTTAAATTATCAAACCAAACACTGGAATACAAATTCTCTATCTATTCTATTTCGTAAACCAAACAAAGTAATACATATTCTTTTCTATTCATCTTTTCTATTCCTAGGAATAACTATTTTATTCTCTACCAATTCTATTATGTGAACCAAACAAGCTGTTAATTCCTTCAAGTAGATGCCTAATGAAACGCTTGAATACTTAAATCTGTGTAGGCATCAAACAAAGGGGAGAAATTAAGGCAAGTAGACAAAATCTAATGGTTTAATAGGCCCTTCATCCATCAAGATTCAAGTTCCAAACAAGTCCTCAAATTTTATCAAACAAAGGAGGAAAAAAAGACGGGATAATTTTGAGACATTATACATAAAAAAACTACCACTAATAAGCTTGGATTCTGGTCAACCTCTCAGATGTCCATAAAGCAGCATTTAATTTTGTACTAATTAGAAAGTAAGGAACAAAGAATTTCGGTACAGTGCCAAGAAAGAATGGCGTTGCATTCTCTAATTCGAGACATCTATATAAGCTTCAACGCTGTCAATCTGTTTACGTGAATTGGAGTTTGCAAAAATACCCAAATCATATTCTACGACATAAGGTCAGATGAAATAACAAAATAGTTCAGAATATTGGACCATGAGAAGGGAAGCCGCTATGCTTTAAAGTCTAACAAAAAGAAAAGAAAAACCTATAAAATCAACAAAAAGTAAGGTGAAACATAAAGAAAGATCAGAAGACTTCCCCCCAGAGCATAGCTAACTTTCTCGTTGGAGGGCCATAGATTCCAAAAATATACACCCCACCCAAAGAAACAAAGAGCTGACCTATGACAAAAACTGAATTTCGTTCTATAAAAGAATTGCGGGCTAGGAATTTTCTGCACAACAAATACGAAAAGGTTCAAAGAGAAGGAAAAAAGAATAAAGAAGAGAGAATCTTTATTTCTTTGTCATATTTCAAAGCACCTTATGATGTTTGCTTGGAGGCGAAAGAGCAGATGCCAGAAAACTGTGTTCAGATAATCCCATGAACAAGGACAGAAATGAAACTGCAAAACGAGTAATGCATATAGCGTTAGGTTAGTGCATTTTCACCAGAATTTGAATTCAGTTTTCAGAGGAATGCTTCAAGGGCCCAGAGGAAGACAAAAAAGAAAGCAAGAAAATTGTTTAATTTTTCTTTCCTTTTTTGAGCCTCCATATTAATTCAACATTCCTAGATTCATGTTTAGGACTTCCCGTGTGAAATAAGTAAATTGAAAAGTATCAAGACATTGATCATGAACATACCCTCTTCAGAACCTAGTAGCAAAATTTCCAGTTGAAGGACCATCACTTAACAGGATGAACAACGTCAAGGTTCTTCTGAAGTACCCAGCCTCTTGGATAGAAAATTCCACGAATATCTAGATGTAGATGCCAGTTCATTATCCTTGAACAGCCGAATGGTATACCTTCCATCTGACTTTCATCCTCAACCAATTGCTCCATGAATGTGGTTTCCTAGATAAAGCAGGGCGATTAACACATTATACACTTCAACATCATATTTGATACAATCCAACAACAAAGTCTATTAGAAAGAATATCTACAAAACGGCAAGCTGAAGATCATATACTATACTTGGAAACCCTCCTTCACCGTATCCAACTGTCGAATTGGTTGCAAAAATGGACGCTGCCATCTCTTTGGGTCCCACAATATAGTGCTGTTAAATGCAAATCCTGACATATCAACATGAAATCTACGGAGTCTTTTACTTTTCTCATTTGTGTGCCAGCCAATGACTTGACTTCCATTGCATACTGGACCTTCCAATATGGCTTTATTTTTGCTTTGTGCAAGCATTGCAACAGGCCAGGTGCCAAAACGGCTATTATAGAAGTATAGCCATATTAGAAACTTACAAATGAAAAATCAAAGCAGCAGAGAAAGAAGCATAACAACAATAATATCTCCAAAAAAATTGCATAACAGAAGGCAAATTTCAGTCAATGCAGAATATAAGTCTAGCACTCTTAACAAACAGATATACAATGCAAAAGTCTTGTGATGCAGAGAAAATTCTGTGCTTAAGATGGAAAGATTCTTCCTCCCAACTATCGTAGTTATTCTCTAGCATGAAATTGACATGCGTTCTCATCCAAAATACCATTTCAAAAGCTCATCTCAAATGGACCCAAAGCTAGATCCATAAAAAGTCCAATAAATAAACACTTAAACTCACATTGAAGAGCAATTCAGATCCTACATTCACAGCTAACACAATCAAATAGCATCCACCACACAAATGTTCTTAAGCAAAGTAAATCAATGTTGAAAACTGACCTGATTTCCCTCAAGCTCTCAAAAAGCTCCAACGAATACACATTATCATCATCCGCAAAGTAGACGATCCCGTCAAGCCGATGCCTCTCAATGTGCTCTAAAGCTAAATTCCTCTGGTGCACTCCTCGGTCTTTCACGCTCGTCGAATTCTTAGCACACACCAGATGCCTATACATCACCCCCGTTTTCCTCAGTATCTCCGCCGTTTCCATCGACGCCACTTTCATCTCCACCACAATCCACAGCACCGGAGGCTGCACTAATCCTAGAACCTGGCCCAACCTATTCAAGAAATACGCCTGCGGGGCTCGATTGTACGTCGGCGTAACGACGATCAGTTGCTTTCTCGGTACATAATCAAACCTCGGAACATATTTCGGCTGCGTATCCACCACTAGACTCACTGAATTAACCGCCAAATCATGGCGCTTAATGCCGTGACTGCTGTTTTCCTCGAGTCTCGCGTTGACGTGCGGCTGCTTAATCTCGAACGAGAAATCAGGGTGGCGGAGATCGGTATCCACGTGACCAAACGGAAAAATGCCTAACAAGAAGCCGAGAATGAAGAACGGCAAGCACCTGTAGAAAAATCTGCGAAATCCTTTCCTCTTCTGAGAGAAAGCGGCGGTGAGGAACCTGCGGAGATATGATTCACTGAAGCAGAGAAACGACGACGAAGAAGAAGCCGAGTATTTACCGGAGTTAGAGAAAAACTTGTGAGAAGGCGAACCGATGGATAACGGAGAGCTGACAGCGCCATTCAGTTGCGTACGATCTTGATACGCCGGTGAAAGCGTTCGACGAATGGACGCCATAGATTCAGTCAGACAAATCACATGATCGAATCCAGAACTTTCGGTTTCTCACAGCAAATAGTAGCATCAAATTCGCCGGGAAAACGAAACCCTGAGTTTACGTAGAGAAGAAAAAATAGGAGATCATAGAACCAAGCTTGAAATGAAACTGTAAACCCAAATGAGATACTTCGGCGAGTGCTATATGATATATATATCTTAGATCTGGAATACAGAAAATTTTGAGTTTCACTGCGGAGAGGGTGGAGTTTTGGGGGGTGGGAGGGTTCTGCTACACATTTGTTTATTGTAAGTAACGAGTGGTAAGCCATTGACCGGTGCACAAGTGGCCCAGTTCTAAAGTGGAGCGTACACGTATTGATTTTCTTCTTCTTTTCTTTTGGTAAATGGTGGCCGTAAATTGTTTTCTTTTTTACTTTTCACTTTCCCGGGAAACAAGCAACAAGAACATCTAAATGCAGAATGGAAATACGCACTTTCTTCAGTTCTTCACCTTTTATATGAAAATGGATTACAAGACCTCCGCCTTTTCTAAATGCAGCCAAAATTTATGTAAGGTTGGTATAAGTGAATCAATAGCATATCAAAATCCACCTTTTAAGGCTTCTGATCGTTTCAACGTCTAGAGCAAATGGCATTGATTACTTTGGTGTCATTTGGAAAAGGCTTTTTGTATATACTTTGACTTTTCTTTTATTGTAATTATTACTTTGATGTTATTTGGTATATACTTGACTTTTATTTTAATTATTATTTCTTTAAGATAATCTTTTTTTTCAATATTATTTAGTTATGGTATAGTTTTTTTTTGTTATATATGATTAATTTTTCGTTTATTTATATATCTTAAATAGTGTCGCACTAAAATCTAAATTTTATAATTTTAAGTAAAATATATAAAAAACTAATTTACTATAAAATAGATAAAAATAATAATATATTATGGCTAAGGGAATTATATGATAGATAAATAATATTATAAATGTAATGATTTTAAAACAAGAAAATCTAAATAAAAATATAATATTATAGGTGACTTTAGTGTATTTAATAAATTTTTATTTTATTTTATGTTATTCTTATTCTTGTTCTTATTTTTAATGTTTTTATATTTATTTATTTTATTATATGGTCATTTAAAAAGAATCTCTCTATGATTCTTACACTTTATGTCTCAGCGAGATTTCTACTGGGCGTTCTTATAAATAATATTTTTAAAATATGATAATTAAAACAAAATATTAAAATACATAAAATTTTAATATATTTAAGTATTTATTTAAATTGACATTTAAAACAAGTTCTATTTAATCAGCATCGATTATTGAAGTCGGTGGGAGCTTAGGTTGGCCCAACAAGTAATATGGATAGAGAATTGGGTTGATCCATTAATTTATTCTGCAAAGCTGCCCAACAATTAATATGGATGAAGAATCGGGTTGATCCATTCATTTATTATGAATATGGTAAAGTTCTTACCAGAAATAGCATCGATATCCATTCCAATTTGGGCCCTCCCACATTTTTATGGTTACTGCCCATTAAAACGAATAAATTTGGACCGACAAGACAAGGATAATGCAAAATTTACAACCTAATGTATGATTTATGTTACCAATTTTTTTAAAGAGATCGAAATCAAATCAGCAGGATTAAAAATTTAGGAGCTGTTTGGTTCTACTTCTTTTTTTTTTTTTTAATTTTTAATTTCTATTTTTCTTTTAAATAGAAACAAAAACTTGTTTGGTTGTTAATATTAATATATTTTATTTTATCACTAGTAATAATTAGATATTAGATAAAACTTAAAAATAAATTAGTTTTAATTAAATAAATTTATTTAATCTCTTATATAATGTTTATTTTAATATTATGTTATTTTAATAAAATAAATAATTTAAAGATTAATATTTATTTGAAATATATTTTAATTATAAATTAAATTTTATTTTGTTAAAATAAATTTTAATTTTTAACAAAATAAAATTATAAAAAAAGCAAAAACTAAAACTACTTTTTATGGTTTTCATAATTTTTGAAAACTAAAAGAAACCAAAACTAAAAACAGGAACTAAAAACTAAAAAAACAACAAGTTTTTTTTAATTTGAAAATAAATATTGAAAACTAAAAATAAAAATGAAAATGAAAACAAACACCCCCTAATTTTTAAAGATTCAATCGGTATTAGACGTTTATAAAATTAGTATATAATAAAAATTGAACAAATTTAAAAAAATTAAAAAAATAATTGAAAAAGTAGATTGATTTTGTTCACCGAAAATGTTAAAGTTTAATTGAAGAAAAAGACTATTAAATACAATTAACTGATTTATTCTGGTACACGAAAATTAGTTAATTTATAAAAATTAGACAATTAATTAATAATAAGAAATATTAAGGTAAAACGAATCGGTTTAATCAATCGAATCAATTTAATTTTTAATCATTGAACTTTACATGTAAAACATTGAATAATATTTTTTTGGGGCAAAATGTTCACAAGATTTAAATATAACTTAATACTTCTATATTTCTTTTTTCTTGTTTTAGTATCATTATGTGAATGAATGGAAAAAAGAAAACTAGAAAAAGGGAATGTTCGTATTTAACAAGATCAAGATTGGAAGCATTAAAATCTAAATCGTTAAAACATATTTTCCGGAAAGGAAAATTTCAAAGACACATATGGGCCTTCTTCGACGACGAACACAAACCAACGGGCCTTGTGCCTAATTTTCATTCCGAGAGAAGTTACCTCTAAGAAGCTTCTCAAGCTTATTCTCCCGATTAGAATTTAGCTGATTGAGCTTTTCTTTTTAGAACAAATTTTGAAATAATCGGCAAAGTTATTTTTTGCGCCGAAAAGTTATAGATTTTAATATAAAAATACTTTTTTTTGTAAGAAAAAAGTTGCGTATAAATAATAACTTTATTCTACTCCTACAAAATGAAGAGTCTTTGTAGTACTAAATTGAAAAATAGGTAAGGACAGCAAGCTGTACTTAGACTAATTCCACCAATCAAAGAACTGCCATTTGGGCAAAGAATATCCTATCTATCATAAATTGATTTGGCAGCCAATCACTCACGATTAAGACATGACTAATAATTGGAATCATTCTCCTCTAACCGAATCTTTCGTGACTTTTGTTCGTCTAATTGGTCGTCTTTGCAGACTATTCAATACTCACTCAAAAGAGAACAAGAAAATTGAATTCTTCTATCTTGGAAAATTATGATCAATCATTTTCACGACTTCTTGCCTTTGACTGGACTAGAGTTTCATTGCTCACCGGTTTCTTGCTTCCAAGTTTGAGCAATTCCTGGTCGTACAAATGCAAATGGATATGAATATGACATGAAAAACCAACTGTCCTGAAAGTTCCAGGCTTTTGGAATTTAGACATCTGTGGCTGGTGAACCTTGCTTGTGGGTTAGCTTTGCTTTACGTTCTGGGCATTGCCTCCGTCGAAATTGTACTTCTTGGACCAACTTCCTTTTGGGCGAGAATGTCACACTGCCTTTGCGGCTCTGAACTTTGACTACGCTGCTAATTGGCGGTATTGAACTTCAAGATATGACAACTGACTGATCATTGATCAATAGCATTAAAATGTCAATTACAGGTTGTAAAAAGAGAGAGCACGATGGAAATGGTAATCATATTTTAGAATGCTACACAATCTCGTATTCGATTCAATAACAAGCAGACATGAAAGGAATGCTGTTGCTATTAATAAGATAATCCTTACGTCTAGATAATAGATATGCGTGTCTCTTAGGCAAGGAAGTTGGAGATGTTGCTCCATTATTGACTGCACATGCTTTGCGTATTATTAATTGCGGAGAGTGATACCTGAAAAGGCAAACCCCTCTTCATTGTCATGTCTAGTGCAGTGTTTTCTTCCCTTGGACCAATCATAATAGCCCACGCCCTTGTACGGCCATTTTCAACATAGTGAAGCTAAGTTCTAAACTTTTTCCTTCTAATTAATGTTAACCGGTTATTATTAGAAACTATTAGGATATATGTTATATATTTAAATAATTATTTTTGGTATTTTTTATTAATTGGATCTATAAGATATTAATTAGATAATGATAGCTAACCAATACTCCTTGCTTGACTTAGATTCAAAAAGCTATTTTGGATAATGCTCTAGATGTTATAAAATCCTATCTTGAATAGATGTGTATTTTGAGAAGAGGTATGATGAATTTTTGGAATAATGTAGAGTTCTATTTTAAATTGGAGTTACATTCGTAACTTACTTTATTGGTTCATCAAATGAGATACGTGGCTTGGATGTTGAAGTCTCTACAACGAAGAAGTGCATCTTGCGTGGGAGTTTTACAATCAACAGCATGGTTTTGAAACACGGACCGGACCGGGCAGTTCGACAGGTGACCGGTCGGCTATTCGGTCTGGGTAATCCCTAAAAACCTGTTCTCAATTAAACCAGTGGGAATCGGTAAAAACCGATCAATTGACCGGTCGAACTGGAACTGGTTGAATCGGTTCGATCACTGGTTCAATAAATTTTTTTATTTTATTTATTTTTTAATATTATTTGGTACGTAATTATGACGTTACACCGATTCGACTGATGGTTGAACCGATCAAACCAGTGACCTATAAAGCCTCCGGTTCGACGTCCAGTCCGGGTTTCAAAACCTTGATCAACAGGATAACGATGCTGGAATTTTTAAAAGGTGTGGCCAAATGCATAAAATTAATGACATAGTAGGTTGTATCAAAAGTTGTGCATGTGTTCTGTATTTAAATATGTCGTGGGCGTAAAAACCAGTATGTCTATGCCTTGGAGTAACTCACGACCGAGTCTTTTCATTTCTTTGGAGTGACTCAGGCTCAGTATTGATTGTATGGAGATTGCTCACGTTGGACTGTCATCCTTGTGGAGTGGCTTATGGTTGGACTGATTGTGTGTGAACAACTTTCAGATTTCTTTCAATAGAATTGAACATTTCGAAAAGTTGTTCTTCTCTTAATTTTATCTCAAGTGTATTGTTATCTTGTTCTTAGTTGATTGATCACTTGATTTGTTTATTTCGTATCTTTATTATCAAATACTGTTGAGAAAATCCTCTAACGAGGTTATCACGAGTCGATCGTGCTATTGGGTGTGAAATTCTTTCACAGGAAGTGAGGTTGAGAGATAGTGTCAATGGTTGAGTGGTGTCGGCTCAGTAAAGCCTTGAGTAAATCTATTGTACTTCAGTGAAAATATTAAGCTAGGTGATGGCCTCGTAGACGTAAGCAAAGTGTGCCGAACTGCGTTACCAAATTACTGATATTTTTTATTATTTAGTTTTTTATTGCTTTTAGACGTCCACGGTAAATGAGCGTATAATCTAAATATATTATTTCATTGTTATTATGTAAGTGATCATGTTAACATTATAAATGTAATATTATTATAATAAAATTATGTTTTTGTTAAAAATTTCCCGTTTGTTTTTTATTATTTTTCTATAGCCAACATTCATGGCTATACTCATTACATAGTTGACATGTTATTCTACATTTGAATAATAACGATTTTGAGTAGACATCCAATACATAGGTGGCATGCCACTTTTTATTCTTGATAACTTATTTCATATATGTTTGAATAATAATGATTTTGAATCATTTATTAAATTAAAAAATAGTTCAAAATCTGACAGTCAAATTCTATAGGATTCGTAAGTTTACAGATTTATATATTTTACACCTCGAGTCTATTTGTATAATTTAATATTTTACTTAAATGGGGTCAAAGAAAAACACTAATATACTCAAACGGGTCAAGGGCACATTACTATCTATCTAATCAGGAATCATTAGCTTACAAACAAACACACAAACAAGCAAAAAATGTCAAACGCCACTAACAAAGTGAAGAGGACTTGGCATCCTCTGTTTTGCTTCGCCTTCACTTCATGCCAGCAAAAGAGCAACCGTTTCAATCAACACTTGATTTAAGTTCAAACTTGGCTCTCTTTCTCCACTCACTTTGTTAAGTCTTATCATCCACGTGTTGAGAATACATGCTTAACCCTTTCCCTTTCCATTAAACAAAGAGGATATTTCGTATCAGATAACCCTTTTTTTTTATATATAGCTTTGTGAATAAAAACAAGCTTTAGTTCTTGTGTAAGAAGAAAGAAATACATAAATACCATTGACTTCAGGGTCTGGAACTAATAAAGGAAGGCTTGAAAGAGAGAGTTTGTGATCGTGGAAGTCAGAATATGCAACATCGAATAGATAAAAAAGGAAAAGGGGTTCCTTCCTAAAGAGACAAGGAATATTTGAACTCATCATCATCATTGTTATAAAAAATAGAATAATATGGTGTGCCACTAATTGTAGATGGTCACATGTATTAGGATGGTTTGGTTATAC
>JAOQMR010000002.1:4093817-4109959 GCA_027563865.1 Erythroxylum pelleterianum | reverse complement strand
TTCTTCTCTCCCAAATACTCTGAAATTTTAGTTTCGGTTTTATAACACGTTAAATTTTAGTTTCAGTTTTATAACAATCATCACATTTTTAATTTGTCAAACCTTCAAAAACACTTGAAACAGAAGAATCATCAACAAACAAAAACAATTGCGGTACCCCCTCACTACTCACTACCTCATATCCAACATAAAAGTAGTAGAACGTGTTGGTTCCTCCATTCATGTGGCCTCGGAAGACACACGCACAAAAAAAGCCCCAGCATCTTTAAACCATGCAATGCAATTGCAAACCCATCTCTCTATCTACATGTACAGAGACGACCTTATCCCATCGCATAACCCACAAAATGTGGCACTTGACTACTTGTGATGTCCTTATTGTGGACTAGTCATGCTGCTGTTAGCTAATGACACGCCGGGATTTCCTCTTCTTCTGTACATAAATTTCATCAAGTCAATGCTCTTGTTTGGCATACACTATGTAAATCGTAATAATATTCTATACCATTACCACCACTTTTTTCACTCACTTTGGATCGTGATCGATTGGTTATGTAACATATAATTTGACCATGTTTCTGCTTTCTGTGTATAATGGAAGACACTGACATGCATGAATGAATCTTCAAAGGAAGGGAACCATATAAAAAAGCAACATATTATGACTACAGGCATAGGTAGACAAATAATTTCACAACGTGAAACTGATCCGTCGAGCCTTTTCAGAAACACTAGGAAAAGGCATCAGTCACTCACTATATTGTACGTAGCTAATAAGAAGAATATCCGCGCGTTGAGCTCGGTGAGTCATTACCATTTTTAACAACAAAGGTAGAGGACTTTGAAAAGTTGGAACTTTCGGCGATGGAGGCGGAATGATAGAAAATGTAGGGGGAAGAGTGAGAAACCAGATCCTCTGTTCAGTTTTACTCTGTCTTATTCTGTCTCAGTTATTTATTTTATGGGACCCACGTGGGTCCCATGCGAACACCACATAAATAAATGGCTGAGATTTATTGAACACGATAAGACGCCATAATATTAGAAAAAAAATCTGGACTCTAAATTGAGGGGCCGCGCCGAGTGGTTTTTGAGAGGACATTTACGTTGGGAAATGGAGATCATTAACGTAGCTAATCCCATAATCAATTAAGATTGTGATTAGACTAAGTTTTTCTTTACGTAGTTGTTATCTGAGCAATTTTATATTATAATCAAGGGTCAATCACCTTGATTTTTTATTTTAATATTTAATTATTTAATTATTATATGATTTATTCTGTTATATTATCTTAATTTGTCATTTTATAATTCTAAAATTATATTTTATTATAATATAAAATTTATAATGCTTGTTCATTTTAAGTAAAATATATATGTATATAATTTTAAAACAATACTCTCTCCTATTCAAAATAAGTGTCATTTTAGAGGGATTTTAATTATTCAAAATAAGTGTCGTTTGTGACTTTTTATGTATATTTATGATTTTACTTCCAAAATTACCCTTTAATTTCTCTCACATCTTAATTACATAGATTATATTTTCAAGGCAATTTAACATGTAATTAATAAGGGTATATCAGAAATTTCATTAACTTTCTTAATAAATGTACATTTCTCTAAAATGACATTTATTTTAAATAAGAGAGAATATTACATTAAGCAAGTGACATAAAAAAGGAGAGCGTTAGTGCACAACGTTCCCTATTTCGTAATCAACACAAAATAGGGAACGTTGTGCACTAATTATGTCGACTTTTTTAAGCAAGTGATATAAAAACTTAAATGTTTAATTAAAAGAAATATTTTTAATGTTTAATTTATTCTAATTTTTTAATTCAATATTAAAAATAAAGAATTGTCTTTTACCCACCTACACTATATCTGTTAAAGCAACACTTCGTTGTCTGCTTCTCAAGTCTTTGGATCAGATCCCCTTTTGTCGACTTGTTTTGGTGCATTAGGTGATCGTGGCCACTACAGGAACCAATGAGAATGGGGCGGTTTGATAACGTTGGACATGAGTTTTTGTGTTTAACCTATCAGATCGTTGCTTGTAGCTTAGCTAGCTGAGGCTACTTATAGACTGCTATGCTCATTCAGTTCGAGCAAAAGAAGTGGTCTGAGTGTAGATGCGATGCGAGACCATTAATGCAGCGATGTTGTATTATTCGTGATTGTACGAGAATTATTGGAACACAGAATCTTATTGTTGGTCTCGTATTTTAGACTTAAATTATTTCAAAACGAAATTATATTATGTGCGGAATAAAGTTGGGAGAGAATAGTAGGAACAGTAGATCGAAACTGGCGAGATCATAAGGTATAAACTTTTGTTTAGATATATTAAATTAAGGATAATAGTTCAATAATAATTATTTTAATTTTTAATTTAATATCAAAAATTTTAATTTAGTGATAAAATTTTTAAAACTTTATATAAATTAAATAAAAATATTTTTTCATAATGCGACGTATCTATTAAAAATCATATATAAATCATTTTATTAGTTATACTTATATCAGTATAAACAATGTTATAATTTAACTTTTACGAATTTTGAAGATAAAAATTAAACTTTTTAAAATATATTATCTCATAATATTACATAAACATGGGTTTAGGGAATTCCATTTATGATAACAAAAGTTACCCTGACAAGTAGGAATGGCCTTATTGGTTTCAACTCTTTACTTAAGGCTCTTCTTTGGAGGAGGTTTTGAGTTTGAGTCACCAAATAAGAAGAGTAGAGGAAAATTTTCCCTGTTGATGATCCGCCATCTGAGCATTCTCCTTGATCGGATCAATTACGGACGTCTCGCTTCTAGTGGTAGTGTAGGAGTTGGAGCTACTAGAGAATCCTAGGCTGTTGAGAACCCGATACTGAACAGAGCGATGACTCCTTGCACGCAGAAATGTATAAGTTATATAAGAACCTGAGAGATCTTGAAGTTCCATATTTATCTCTTTTAAGGACTCTTAAAATGAGGTCTTATGGCTTAAGATTAGTCTAACCAAAACTGAAATACTCTTCTCGCCGTAAAAAGTCTGAGTACATAAAGGCATTAGATGAGGACGATTGATGCAACTCTTTATTCTATTCTATTCTATAGTACACAATTGAATGGTACCCATCAACTTTGTTCCTTTTCTCTATGTTGGATTTCAAGTGGATGTTCTTTTATGAGGTTGGATACATATATATATATATATATTAATGACTTTGATACCATATGTAGACGTACATTAATTAATCAAAATGAAAGGTGTAAGACTAACAATGTGTTATATTCGAATTTTTATTGAATAAATCAAAATTTTTAAATAAAATTCGAAAATACCATCAATCAATAATAATTTTTAATAATTAATAATCTCTAACCTTCGATCATTGTTACAAAACTGTACCTTGTACAAGGCAACTCATGAATAGGCTCGGAACTAGCTAAAAGCTAAGATAAGCGTACGACTCCTTGCTCTAGCCTTAGGATGGGGTTTGCTCTAGCCTTAGGATGGGGTACCGATCTAGACATGCATGTTACTCAGTTACTGTGTGATGGATTTAGTATAATAAATGCCTATTTCCGGGATATATTACATGATGTGGTCTTAAGAGATATACGACGATACCTATAGATAGCTACGAAACGATAATTCTCTGTCTAATTTTATGGTGTTTAATTTTGTATAATGTTTAAGACAAAGATGTTTTAAATATTAAATAAAGTTGGACACTTTCTAAACTTATGTTTTAAAACGACGTTATTTTAGATATCGGATAGAATTGAACGGGATAAAATTAAATCAAAGACGTCATTTTAGCCGTTGGACAAAGTTGAACGATATCTAAACTCATGTCTAATGGCCAAAACGATTGGCATTAAACCGGGTAAAATTTGACAGAAAATCTAAAGTCGAAATACAACACGCGTATATTAAATGTGTACAAAAGAACAGTCTTTGAAGATGGAGATGGTAGTAGTGGAGGTGGGAACTGAGTCTGAGTAATAGCAGTCGGCAGAGGCACTGCTCGTAATTTTGTCGTCTGAGGAATAGCAGACGGATTTTGCTTCTTCAGTTCGAAGGTGGGGGGCCCCCACCACCACAGCCATGAACCCCCTGCTCCTACACTGCCTAGCTCCATTATCATCATTCTTTAATTCACGGCTTGTTTTGTCCACAACTGCATGTACCTTCGCAGTTCTCTTCTTCATGTTTGTTCCTATTCGTCTGTCTATGTCTGTGTTACTTTCCAACTACATGTACCTCATCATCTCCAATTGAATTGACATATCTTGTTCGGTTTCATATGATTTTGTTCAAAATAAACAAAGTTAAATATGAGTTTTAATTTAAGATAAACCGACTTAGTTTAATTTAAATTAAAATAAAATTATTTTGACACAATTTGATTCTGACTAAACGTAAATTACAGACTTGAAAAAGGGTTATGCTTTTTTCTTTTTGGTATGGAAATTTATATAATGAGGAATAAAAGGTAAAGGTCTCATTAAGATGCATTTTTTAAAAGAGAAAAAGCACAAAAAGAAAGGAAGGGTATAAAAAATTGCTGAGGAAAATAGTTTATCTAAAAAGAATATTAGTACGGTTAATTATTCTCTTAGCTTTAAAAAATAAGTTTAATTATATTGCACTTTTTTAAAATTTAAATTTAAAGAATTATCGTTCAGTTTTATATGTCATTCTAATAGATTTTATTATTTTTATTTCAATACTATATTATTTTAAGTAATAATAAAATATGACAGAAAGGAATTATATAATGTATAAGCAATATTATTCAAAATATAATCCGTGGATTTACATTTTCTCCGTTACTCACTCGTGTACCTAATTTATAAGGTCTTCGAGTAATGAAAATAGTCTCTTTGTAAAAATAAAAAGAGAAATTTACGTACATTATTATGACCCTCTTCGTACTCTTAGAAAGTTGAGAGTCTTATATAGTGAATATACACTCATGCATTTCGACAACCTTAAAAGTAACACGTCGAAAATTACCTAAATAAGAAAATTACTTAAAATGGCTATCATTACTACCAAAATAAATTTCATTTTACACAAATAATGTTTCTTATTATTTATATTAATAATGACTCTTAATATAATTGGAAGTATGCATGTCTTAAGCACCATTTCTACATGTTTTTAGTACAACATGAAGAAAGTGGAAATCAAGGAAAGCCTAAAAGGAAATGAAACAGAAGAAATGAAAGTGAAGATCAGCTTGTTCTACTACAAAGTGGGTCAAAATGGATAAAGTGATCTCTAATCAATGAAGGGTTTGCGTAGTAGAAGATATCAATGGGTCTGTTTCAAGTGAAGTTGACTTCACCAGCTCATCGTTAATGCACAGTATCTCTTCAAGATTACCAACAAGCTCTGTTCTTTTTGCTGGTGATGAAACTGGTAATGGTGATGGAGGAGTACCGGTTACCGAAGTTTGTGTGAGCTCTCTTGCTCTCTCTACTTGAACCACCCAGTCTGTTCTGCATAGAACATAAAGCATCAGCATGGCGCATGAAGCTTGAGCTGCAAGCAAGCCGAGCCAGAGCCCAGGAAACCCCATTTTGAGCACAAACCCCGTTAGTATTGCCACTGGCATACCAACCAAGTAGAAAGACCCCAAGTTGATGTTAGCTCCAATGGTAGGCCTAGCACTGCCTCTCAAAGCCCCACAACCAGTTGTTTGTGGGCAGTTTCCAAGCTCACAGAGACCTGCGATGGGCAATGCTATGGAAGTGAATTCGAGAATCTCAGCGTCGTTAGTGAAAAACTTGCCCCATTGATGCCTCATCAATGTTGTGAACAACAAGGCCAAGAGACCTAACGCCACTGCACATGCCAGCGACACTAACATGGAAATGCGCGCTCTCGCCGGCCGATTCGCCCCCAACTCGTTACCAACTCTTGTTGAAACTCCGAGGCTGAGAGCTGATGGGAAGACATAAACTAAAGATGTTGTCTGGATAAGTATTCCCATTGAAGCTATGGTGGCTCTGGGGTTAAGAAGCAGACCACATAACATGATCATGAATTCATACCACCACCACTCGAGGCATACAGAGACACAAGTGGGGATTGCAAGACCTAGCAGAGATGACCAGCCTCTAAGACAATCCATGCTTGGAGAGACCCAAGAATCTTTATATACACCAGAGAAGTACACGAAGGAAATGAGTAAGAGGAAAAGATTGAAGTTAGTCCAAATCATGGCTATGGCCACTCCTGCAATACCCAGTTTGAAGTGGACGACAAGAATGAAATTTAAAGGTACATGGAGAAGAACAGAGATGGCTGAACAGTAGGTTAATGGTAATGTGATGCTTTGTGTTCGAAGATATACGCGAAGAGGGTGGAGAAGTGAAAGGAAGAAGAGGTCCGGAATGGAGAAAAGAATGAAAGTGTGTGCAACAGATGATATATCATGATCTTGGCCACACCATAAGAGAATTCTCTTCATGTTTAGCCACATGAAAGAGATGGGAACAGAGGCCGAGAGGAGGAGAAGAACAGTTCTTTGAAGAGTGAGTCCGAGAAGCTTCATTTGTTTGGCCCCATAAGCTTGTCCACAAATGGGCTCCATTCCCATGGCTAGTCCAGAGATGACAGAGTAACCGGTGATGTTAGCGAAGCCGATGGATAGAGAGCCACCAGCCAGCTCGAGCTCACCAAGATACCCTAAAAAAAGCATGGAGATCATTGCTCTTGAATACAGAATAAGACCAGTCATTGCTGTTGGTCCAGAGATCCTTCCTATGGCTTTGATTTCCTCTGAGGCCTGACATGGAAGCAGAAAAAAGGGCAACAAGAAAGCAACGTTAGAAACACAAAATTGAGTACGAAGAACACACGTCCTTTTGTTACATGTTCATCAAAACAATTAAAGGTTGGTTCTTTTTGTTTCTTTTGTTTTTACCTCAGAAAGGGTTGGCCATCTATTTAGCTCCTCTTGATCATCGGTATAAAGATCCGTGGCTTTGTTGGGAATAGTGAAACGGGCAGTGGGAGAGCATAGAAATGGGGAAGGAGAAGAAGGTTTTGGGTTGCACATGTTAGCTATAGCTGGTATTTTATTAGATAAGAAAAAGAAAAAGGCTTAACGAGATTGAAGAGCAAGATATATAAACGTCTTGGGTTGGGTTGGGTTGGGAGGGAGAGAGTTTCTTGTTCTTGTTTTGTTTGTCACAGGGTAGTTCTGGATACCTGTTAAGAGGGTATGCAGCTCATATATATACATGAAGAAATCAGGAGCTACAGCTACGTTGTGCTTTGTGAAGTTACGTGAAGAGAAGGCGGTGAAAAGTGTGGTACTACTGAAAATTGTTGGAGCTTTTGTCTTGTGGGGGCCAGGCCAATCCTCTTCTTCAACACTCGTCTTCTCTCGCTCTAAAGCACCTGTAATCATAATTAGTTGAAAGAAAGAGAAATTAAGGTGCAGTGAGTAAGGATAGGAAAGAAAGTGTAGTTTAATTGGGGTTTAGTTATGGTAATATTAATCCAATTAATGAAGTTAATCCTCTGAGTTGGAGTTGTGCTGTGCACGAGGGATTGGGAAAGGGCAAAAGCAAATTCGCTTCCTCGGCATCAATCACCACCAAGTTGTGAGTTAGGAGATATGTCTCATATTCTAAGGCAGGTTATGCATATGCTATATGCCAATTCCTTACACAACCCATGTGATTTAACACATCCTTAAGCATATATACGATCGATCCTTTTGATTAGCTGAAGCCCACTTGAACATGAAAACATCTCTTGACTATTTGCCGAATTTGAGAGGTGCCAAACTTTCAGTACAAAAACAGGCCCCATCTGTTTCGTCTGCAAACTTGACAGCTTATGCTCCACATACAAAGCTTCAAGACATCAAGGGTAGAAGAAGAACATGTGAGAAAAATGTATTGATGATGCTATAACTTTTGTAAGTAAGAAAAATTTAAAAAGGTTTATCTTCATGGGATTTTGTGGAGAGTAGGTGCATGGGACCACAAAGTAGTTAATGGGGGAAGTGACAGTAAAATGGCAGTATAGAGAAGAGGCAGATGGAAGGAAGGGAACAAACAACAAAGAGAGAGACCAAATAGTAACATGTACGTGCTTCAATTGCAGCCATTTAATTCGTATCCTATTTCTCACAACAGAGATGAGGGACTGTCTCTCTGCGGGGGTGAAAGAAGAGGTTCTTTGCCTGGAGACATTAGAGAAGTAAAAGCCAACGTTATCCATCTCATCAGCACAGAAACAGAATAGAGCATGCAATTGCAGTTTCCAAGTTCTGTATCTTTTTCTCTTTTAATTTTTTAACCTTTGGCTACAGCGACCCCCAGTAGCTTCTTCAGAAGAATCACTTTTTTTTTTTGTTTCTTTTTCTCCTAGTTTTCAATGTATATAGTGGAAGATATTACTTCCCTGAAATCCATACCCACCCCTCCAATGTCAGATTCCATGTGTCTCCACTCTCCAGCATAATAAGCTGCTGTGGATGAGAGCAACGTGTCATGACAAAATACCAGTGGACAGGAACAAGTTGTGTCAAGATAAACAAACCAATGAAACCCGTGGAAAAATAAGGGGAGAAAAAAAAAACAGACATTGCATAAGTGTTTGATGGTATGAAACTGAAGAACCAAACCCAATTTCGAATTTTATCATCCTAATCGGAAAGTGGGGTTCACGATAATGTGAGATCCCGATTGACTGTTGTGAATATATAGAATTTCACTTTTAGGATCACGTAGCGATGCCAATCTCACTGTGTCTGATCAGGAAATCATGTCATACACACCAAGTTGTTAGTGGAGGTCGAGTAGAATTTTTCATGGCAGAATAATAAACAAAAAGGTAGAACACGAATGGTCAAATGTAATTCTCGACGAAGGAAAGGAAATGAAACAATGACGAGACCTTTCGACGTTTATGAAAATAGAAAAGATTCTACGAGTCTAGAAAATCTAATAAATTCCCGGATTCCATGCTTCTCACCTTCCCCTCTTCTTTCCTGAAGAGGGTTGATGCTTAATTTCAGAATAAGTCACATACAGGCGAATGGAGATGTCAAGTTCTTAAATTTTGGTTCTTATTCTTTTTAGCTGGATTCTATTTGTCTTCTTATATGAATTGATATTGTTGCTTAGCTACAATCTTTCCATGGTCTATCCCATTTCTCTTCCTAAAACTCGCACTACCTTTTACCCAAACATGCATAAACAGTTGCATGCATACAGGCAAGCATTTCCAGTGTCTCAAGCATGGGGGACCAAAACTGTAATTGATGTGCTGCTCAACCATGATATTATGTTAGTTTTTCAATAGGCTATCTTTTGACTGTCCTGCCATCTCTTCATTTATGATTTGACAAATAAGAAGCATAAATAATGTGCAACTAAACGATGTCTTTAAATGATTCTCAGACCTTAACAGAAGGCAGTGCATGGGTGCATTGAAAGCAAAACAGGCTATCTTAGATACTGATAAGTGCAACAAACGCAAGAATTTATTCCTAGGTTCAGAGGCACGCAAGGTCACTGAAATAAATAACAAGGGATGCTTTCCACAGAAATCAATCATTCTATTCCGAAAAGCACAGCATCAAAAAGGCATGTCTCCATCAAGGTTACAATCGCACAACTAACGCACTAACTGTTGGCCACCAAGCACTATTCAACATATTCATACAGCAAAATTCAGGCACACAATGCAAGAAACTCAAATACATCATGCTTGGACGGTTGGACCACCAGGAGGGTAATAAAACAGGATTGGAAGATTTTATTTTCCCATGAGAAGTTTGTCTCGATCAATAGAAACTTATCTTGGTTGGTACAGTAGTCTTCGGAAGTAATCTTCAGCTTCATTTTCCTTTCCATGGAAGCAGGTGCACTCTTCCACATATACGAAGAGAATTTCTATAGCCTCTCATATTTTCCATCTTCCACATACAGCTATGGTATTTGCAATACTTTACCATGGTGCATATCGCAGCTTTCTGTACATATAATAAGCTGAAACTGTTTCTAAGACATGCAGAGTGCACAACAAATTGAATCCTTAAGCGTCAAATTTTAGGAATTTCCTCACTGTCTTAAAGAAGGTCCGATGAGCATGGCCTTTCTAAATCTGAACAAATTCCCGAAACTTCAAAATTTTCCATGAAATCCTCTATTTTCTCATAATTCTGTCTCCACTTTGGTAAACAAAAACATTGCTGCTCGGATCCTACTCCAGGACACTGGCAACCATGAAGCAATAAAATTAAAACCATGGAGTTCTAATAACTTGAAGGCCAAAGAAGTAAGTAAAGCCAAAAGACAAAAGATATTGGGTAAGGAAGACAATAAGTAAAAAACCTCAATTACTCGGAGTTGAATACAGCTCCTTGCATAATTAGCACTATGATGCATTCTGGTCTTAACTGTAATCTGGAAAAAGTACAAGAAAATACCTCATCTGATGGCTCTGGGCTTTTGAGCAATAGACCGAGAAATACCCAAGATGGCTATAGTTCCAGCACTAAAGGCTGCAACGGCTCCAACAGCAAAAGCCGGGGAGTTTCCACCACCAAACAGTTGATCCCATGGTCCACTTCCTACTGACACAATGACCTGTGTTGATAAATATTGTCTCAATCATAAAAGTTGTTAGGTGGAGAAATTGTTATTGTAAACAGAAACAAAGTGCTCGACGGAAAATTCAAATAAGATGATGCTAATGATTGCAAGACTAAATCCCTTGAAATCAGGCTGTTAAAGAAATTATTTCCATGTAAAACTAAATCCAATTGTACAACTAATTTAATAATCTTAGATAGCATTGAATTGAATATCTCAAGGAACATGAAATCTAGAATTTACCTGATCAGGGTGTTATCAGCTTCTTTTTGTATTTTGTGAACAAACATAATGATATTATAATGTAATGCATGTAACTCTAAAATGTATCATACGCAGCAAATTGCAAAAGGGGACATGGAATATCTATAGCCTTTCTTGAAATTCTTCCAATAAGCAGTTTGGCATCCAGTGTCATCTCATTTTACAAATGACAACCCTCCTAGCCCTTCATCTTATCAGAAAAAACGAGTATATACTTCTATTTCTACTAAAAACTTCTTTTCTTTTTCGAGGAAAAGGACAAAAACATGCACCTATGATCAGCCCATCCCAAACCCCATACGCATGCATGTGTGTAACATGAGAGGTACCTGTGGTATTACAATTGCCAAATTGAGAACACCCATTGACAACCCTGCTAAAAACAATCATGAAAACAAGCAGTTAAAGAGCCTCTCCCAACAACAGTAAAAGTTGAGCAACAAAATAAAGAAATTCCACCTTGGCCAAGTCCAAGAGGTTCAATACGTGAGGAAATTAAGGCATATGGAACACTATAAGTGATCTGCAAGGAAAATATCCCAATGACAACGATATCAGTTTCCTCCTTAACAGAAGAATGTTACACCTAAAATGTAGGCAGTACCAATACAAATTGTAATCTAAGTTTATTCATTGAATGTAACTATTCTAAAGTTTTTCTATTGTTTAACTTACATTGACTAAGGTTAAAGTTTTAGCAATTATTTATTGAAAATGTGTAATTTTATATCATGCTTCATGCACATATAAAAGGGTTATTATATTCATTCAATTTCATATTAGATACTTATTATGCATTTACAAATATATATAGATATTAACAAAGACAAGATAACTGATCAGATAAATAAAAAGTAGCTGGACAATAATATGTAAGTTGGAGTTGGACTTTTAATTCTATAACTGTAAATGGAGCTTTTCACAAACATTAGACCATCAAAATTATATCCTAATCAATGATTATAATGAAATATAGACCTCTTGGAAAATCAAATTTATACATAGTGTCAAACTTCCAACATCTTGTAAAAAGAAAGAAAAGGAGAAGTGCTAATATAATACAGTAAAAATTCTTGTTATCTTCATATCTCCTCTCTCTTTTGTAGGCAACCAAGCAGAATTAAGAAAATTCAGAGTCTATAATCCCCTTGAGCTATTAATTCTTATGGACTATCATTTTCATACCAAATTCTAATGGAAACTCCAATATAGAAATCTGGATCTAGGGTTTTGTAACCTATTAGACTTGATATGTACTACCACCATGTCAACTTTATAAGGAGAAGAAATGACCATATAAATATAATCATAAAACTTCAGTTATCATCTCAATTATGAACATTTTAAGGAGTTATTACAATTAGCACTAACTAGGAGAAGGGAATAAAATTTTAATATTTGAAACTAACTTGTACATTTAGGTTTTGTTTGATAACCAGTAATAAAAATGTGGGAATGAAAATGCAACTTTTATTCCTTAACTGTTACTTCTTTAATTACTATTAATAGATGAAATAAAGAATTAAGAAAAATTAGAATGAATTCTAAACAATCATAAACTTTTATTCCGTGTAGGTATAAGCTAGAATGAAATTTCAGGAATATGAGATAAACAGTGAACGAGATTATTAGAATATTTATCAAAATATTTTAGTACATTGTGAGGATATTAATTCTATTCAATTATTATTACACTCTTTTATATTTAATTTTTTAATAATTATCTTATTTTATTTTATTTTATTAATACTATATTAAGTACAACAAGTTTTTACAGTTCTTTAATTTTATTCTTATCATAAAAATTATTCATAATTATTTAAAAATAATAATTTTATAAATCATTGAAAAATAATTTTGATTAATTACTTATAAAATACAAAACATTTTGATTAATTATTTACAAAATAAATCATATAATAACTAAATATAAGTAAAAAAAACATTATAATTCCTAATATTTAATATTAAATACTAGTATAGTATAACCATGAACTTATTAATCACATTCTTAGTGATTACATACCAAACACATATATCCAATAATTTCATTCATAATCTAATCCTCGCTCTATATTCTCATTCCTGTGTTTTTATTCCGATTCCTTCATTACTGTTTACAAAATGGGGCCTTAGTTGTTCATGCAATATTAGTAATTAAAGATTTGGAATACATCTAAGAAGACTTAATCATTTATGGCATTTGTTTAAAATGAACCTTAGGTGGCATACATGTAGAGAAATATTATGATGGTTTCTATTTTCACACACCCCAATGCACTTAGGGGCTCAAATACTGATGTTCCGCTCAGGAAAAATCTATATGTACATTTTCACATATTCAAGCGTAGCAATTTAAATTTGCATACTGCCACTATAAGATAAGGTAGCTCAGTACTACTGAAGACAAGGAAATCAAGAAACAGAGTAACCCTAGACAGCAAAGGCTACGAAGAAGCCAATAGCTAGGAATACAACTATCTTAAAGTATCATCTTGTCAGTGAATATATAAAACCAATTAAATTGCCTTACACAACAACTTAAGCTATTGTGGTGAAACGATCACTTAACATGGTATCAGAACCTTTGTGACCAAGTGGTCATGAGTTCAAATCCTACCACCCACCTATTATTCAGCACAAGGTAGAGTGAGTATGTGCAAGTTTCAAGCCCAAAGGGCTTTCACTTGAGGGGGTGTGTTAGTGAATATATAAAACCAATTAAGTTGGCCTTACACAACAACTTAAGCTATTATGGTGAAACGGTCACTTAACACATCTTACAGTATAAGTGTTCAAGCTGCAATACTTCTGGAAAAAGAAAGAACATTTTAGTATAAGGATCTAGATACTTACAGCTAGTGGAAAGCCAAGAATTGCAAAGATAATCAATGCTGTAGCCACGATGCTACTCCGTGGCAGTTGATGCCCTATGTAGCCCATAAGTTTTGTTGCTTACGAGAGCATGAGCATAGAAAGGAAGCAAAGAGCCATAAGTATATTTGAAACCCCCCACATAAAACCAGCTCCCCACTTTCGACATAGCTTCTCCATGAACAGAGATGTTAATCCAAGGATGAACGAGTTCAAGACCAAACCAAATGCACCCATTCTGACACCAGCATCATAATTATTTCCTTCATTAGGCTTACCACCATAAACTTCTCGACCCATCCAGTCTGTATCAAAGAGAAGAAATGGAAACCAACCAATCCAATTCAGAGCAGTGACAAGTAATATTATCCAAACAGACCATGAGAAGTATTGGAAGGTTCCAAACAGTTCCCATAAGAAAGCCTCTTGTTCAAGGCATGACTCTACTGGAGCTTCTTCCACAGAGGGCTGAAATCTGTCTGACAAACCTAAAGGCGTCTCAGGAGCAGCTGTGATGCTTAGATATGTAGTAATCATCATAAAAATAATATCAAGATAGAATGCAGACTTGAGATTGGCACAGTCGGCATTACATGCAGTGGTAACTGTAAAAGGAAAAATCCGGAACCATCCACTGTATGATCCAGTAGAATAACCAAGTACATTACCAACTGCCATGAATAGTGAGAAATAAGCATTTGCTACTCTAGTCCTTCTGTGATCCTTTCCTAACAAAGCAGAGGAATCAAAATAAGAAAAATGCCAAGTTTTAGCTGAAAGTTTCATTCTTTTATACAAGTATTTGCAATCACAAATAAGAATTGGAACTTCAACAGAAAAACCAACCGGATCCAGATAAAGAAACGAGATATCCTGAAAAAAAAAAAGGAAAAGTAACTAGACAAATGCTTTTTATAATTAAACTCAGTGAAACAAACAATACTTGACTGAATGCATTTAAAACATTTCTCTCCATCCAAATAAGTACCTACTGTTTACTGGAACAAGAAATTCTAATTTCCTCCGTTACTCTTCATCATGTCATTACTTGTTTTGTAAACAAGTAAATCTGGTTTGGGACAGGGAGTTAGTACACCGCCACCAGTTACAGTGCTACATCAACCTGTCATAGTAGGATAGCAGCTCCTTCACGAGGTGCTTAGAGATCTCTACTTAATCAGAAAACATATAATCTTCGAATCACTAAAGTGCTTAGTTGAATCGTGGGATTTCAATTAAAGCGTGAAACAGAAATGCCTGACGGAGACGATAATTTGATCACGTAGTCACAGCAACTATTTCCCTCCCAAGAGGATGATAACAACTAAAATTACTGTAAGCCACTAGCCAAGTTGCTTTGTACGTGATCCGTAGCTTGAGAAATAAGAATATTATATGAAACTTCAAAAAAGAAAGGTAAGGTTATACCAATCAAATAAGAAATGCGAGGGTTTATTCATAAAAGGAATAACTATCACAATAATAACAGCATTTATCGTATTCTGCTACTATGAATTGTTAAAAACAAATAATTTAAGTTAACGAGATCATTATCTCAGTCTCGATTCGGTAAGATTTTATTCCAACGAACTAAAAGAATCGAATATGCAAGATTAAACGCATATGATTTCGAATTATAAGGTGAAAAAAGAAAATAAGTAAGGTCGATGTTCACCGGTGAGATCAGCGAGAAGTGCTCTACAAGGACCTTGAGTCATGTTATTGGCAACATCCAAAATCCAGAACCCGACTACAAATACTGCAATAGCTCTCGGTTTAGAGCTCCCACTGTCACCCAAAAGCCAGCCGATATCGGCGGAGTGGCCGATGATCAAGACAGAGAGAGTTATCAGCGAAGCGCCAATAGCAATGAACGGCCGCCGGCGTCCGAATCGGCTCTTGCAACGGTCACTCATGTGGCCGACCAGCGGCTGAACTATTAAGCCGGACAACGGGCCACAGAGCCATATTATGCTGGCCCACGCGTGAGGGATGCCGAGTTCTTGCACGTAAGGTGTTAAAAGAGAGAGCTGCAGCGCCCAACCGAACTGGATTCCACCGGCAATTGAGGTCACGCGGAGAAGTTGTCTTAAAGGCGTCCGGCGAGGTGATGGTGGTGGTCGTGCAGCCGGTGCTCGAGTCGGAATTCGAGCCCTGGTTCCATGTGACTCTGCTTCGGCGACTGGCATCCGTTAAATTTTGATATAATAAAAAGAGCAACAGGCACAGCAACTTGTGTTGTTTCCAGCGACGCCGTTTTCGGGATGTTTCAGAATTTTGCACTAGGCGAAGACGGCTTCGGATCTTCTGTCCCACTAACCCTGTCCCTATTCTGTCCCACAACAAAACGTCGACGTTTTCGTTTGATT
>JAOQMR010000002.1:4069644-4084711 GCA_027563865.1 Erythroxylum pelleterianum | reverse complement strand
CAAATAACTTAAGAAATACTAAATAATAAGAAATCCAATATTAACTAGGAAAACTAAACTAATTGCTCCTGCATCAGTTCCTCTCAACTTTCATTGTTAATTAGTTTATATTCTCTTCTTTAAATATGTCAATGATTTAGTGAATTGTCATGGATCTAGTGCTTGTGTTATGTTCTTTGTTAATTTATGGAATTTCATGGCTTATGAAGTGCAGGCTTTTTTCACCTTATACCTGTATGTTTATGATTCCATGTTACGCTATCTAATTTGCATTGTGTTGCTAAACAAATAATGATTGAATTTTCCATATTCGTAGCGCTCGGGAAACCGTGTAAATAAGAGTTACATGATCTTTTGCAGGATCTTGATCTTACGAAGCCAAGAGTAACTAGACCTCCCAAACCATGGAAATTTGATGTAACCACGGATGAGGTTCTTAGAAAAGCTGATTTTCGGGTGAGTTAATTTAGTTTCTGATACTTTTTGTGACATGCTTGCACACAACTACTGCAAGTAGGAAGAGTTGGTCTGATTACGTGGACTTCTTCTATGTCCCTGGTTATACAAATATAGACCAATGAATCCATATATTAAATTGAAGAGCGGGCTACCAATAAGTAGTTGACCCATTGTTGCCGTGTCTTTTGCCTGCTGCCTTTCTCCATTTGTTGGCACACTTGAATTGTTGATACTTGAACATATTGCTTATGCTCTTTTGAAGATGATGTGAAGTGAACACTTTTGACCATGAATTTCCAGGAGATATGGTGACAATTATCTGTTGGGGTTCTCTGAGAATGCGCTTTTGTTGTTTCCATTGTCGAACTTTGTGTAATATGGATTTTGGTTCCTCATTATTAGTATATGCTCGTGGTCAGCAGAACTCCAATCACTTCAATAAATGATGCATAGTTTTATTCGAAATTTATTGCGATTCTGTTACAGTCATTGCGTTAAGAGCATATCTAAACTCACCCAAATTTGTTATGCAGAATGTTAGATTCCTTGCAAACTTCATAACAGAGGCTGGAATTATTATTAAGAGAAGCAAGGTGATAACTGTCACAAATTCAAATTACTTTCTAAAAGGTTACATTTATGACTCATTTGTAGTAATAACTCCCTTTGCTTCTTGGTGAAGACTGGTATTAGTGCCAAAGCACAGAGGAAGGTTGCCAGGGAGATTAAAACAGCTCGTGCATTTGGTCTAATGCCTTTCACGACAATGGGAACAAAGTCATTTGTATTCGGGAAAACCATGGAGGACCTTGATGAGGATTATCAATACGAGATTTATGATGGCCACACACTTGCAGAGGGTCATCGAGGAGTTTAGGTATAATTTATTCTTTTATTTAACCAACCATTGAGTTTATTGGGGCCGGAGAAGAATTCTTTTCTCGTTGCAACTTTGATGTTTCTCTTTATATGTATTTGGCCGACTTTCATATTTAGAAGCAAATCTAGGGAGATTAAGTCGTGGACTTTCTAGGTAAATGTGTTACTTATGTATATTTATCAATTAGACGGTGACCTTTTTGTAAACGATGCAGATCTGAAAAAGCACTTTCACCTTACGAAGTAGGTGTATTTACCTTGAAATACAACAAATTGTTAACCACTGCCTTTTAGTTATAGAGAAAATTAATGTCTTTATATTATTAAAGATTTGCCAAAACCTAAGCAACTTTCCCATAACCAAAAGAACATCAAGTGATAAGGACTACGAAAAGTTTTTTTGTTGTTGAGGAATTGTAATGAATTTGGCCATTAAATGTTTTGTTACAAACAAGCTACAAAGAGCAAGTGTATATTTGTTAGGCAATATGAGTTACAAAGAAGAGAAATTAGCAATCATCCTAGGCAGGTTAGGGGTTGAAATGTTCCACACTCTAGTCCAATACTCTTGGTTTCAGAACTTGAGTTTGTGCAGGTTGATATATCTTCTAATTTGTACAAATAAGTTGTTATAAAACTGCTCCTTAGATGAAAGGAGCTACGCAAAGGCACCACTTGAGAGGATCATCAGCAAGTGCAAATTGACCACACCAAGCCTTGAAAGAGTTCCAACAATTAGGTATATTCACCATACAACAGCTGTGTAGGATTGCCCTTGAGTTGGTGTTAACAAACACATATTAAATGAATAAATGTTTGTGACTTTTCTCAGCCATCTGACATAATATACACCAGTTAGGAATATAAAGAAAGCACTTCAATTTGTCAACTGTTGGTAGTTTTTCTTTTAAAGCTTGCCACAATGTAAACGCAGCTCAAGGATGACAATGCTTGATTCAAACAACCCTGGTCCAGGGAATTATGGAAAGGTGCTTCTGTATGAAATTCTTACAAGATTTGTTGGTGACAAATCCCATTGTTGGAGTGCTTCCAAGTAGTTTTGTCCTCACCTCCAGTAGGTTAGTTTGATGAATTTCAGGTAATATAGAGATAGGGACAACATCTTGAGTAAATATTTGTCTATCCCTTAGAGCCTCCTCAATGATGTTCTGGTCGAGAACATTTCCCTTGCACGTTAATTAGAGGGCCACAAGACAACTAGTTGTCAAACCAGAAACTTGTGAGTTTACCATTCCCCAGTGACAAATTTGTATGTTAAGTCATCTCTTGTTTCAAGGATATGTCTCCAAGTTGATGTGGAATTAGCTATGATTTTACCATTCTAGATACTTCCTGCCTTGATGAATATGTCATGTACCCATTTGCACCAAAGGGTTTGCTTATTATCATTTTCAGAGATAATCCCAAGACCTCCTTTATTCTTAGGTAAACAAACCTCATTCCATTGCATACGAGCCCTCATGGAAGATTCCTCCTATCCATACCATAGAAAGGTGTTGCAAATCCTCTCTACGGTTTTAGTAATTTTCCTGGGTATAGCCATATAAGCAGACCATAATACATTGACAGAATTCAATACAAAGGATATGAGTTGGATCTTGCTGTAGATAGAGATTTAGAACTCCAGGATACAGTTTTACTCTTTATCCTTTCAACTAGCAAGGAGAAATTAGCAGAAGTAGGATTAGAACCAGAAATTGGGATACCAAGATAGACCATTGGCAATGATATAAAATTGAAACCAGTGATGGATTGGATAGTGGATTCACACTCCAAGGCAGATTTGGACAAGAAGAAACCACTTTAGTAGAATTCACTTTCAAACGAAAGAGATTGCTAAATATTTTCAAGGCCTTCATTAGTAGACAAAAGTATGATCTACCTTAGAAAGCAAAATAAGATCATCTGCAAAGTTCAAGTTTGTTATCCTCATATTCTTACACTTGGAGTGATATTTAAAAGCTTCAGTTCGGTCTACCACAACTTTAAAACAAGATTAACGAGATATGGTGAAAGGGGGACATCTTGTCAGATTCCCTTGGAGCTTTTAAATTGTTTACTGGGCTGCCCATTCACCAAAACTTTAAAAGTAGGAGCTGTGATACATTCTGAAACTCATTGTACAAATATTGGTGGAAAATCCAAGACTTGGAGGGTATTCATAATGAAGATCCAATCCATACTATCAAAAGCTTTTTTGAGGTCTACCTTAAGATAACAATTCCTTCTTCCTCTTCGAAGACCATAGGCTTTAACAAGTTCCTGCAGTAACATTATATTGTCCCCCATAATACGACCTGGGATGACTGCCCCTTGAGATAAATCAATGTAGTTACCCAACGCTCTTTTTAACCTAAGAACTAGCGCTTTGGAGATGATTTTATAAATAGTATTGTAGCGTGAAATTGGCCTAAAATCTGAGGAGGTATGCTCGCTAGTTTTGGGAACAAGAGTGCTATTAAATTCTGTCAACATGTTTCCTTCGTTAAAGAACTTAAGGATTCCATCAATCACAATGGGTTGTATTAAATGTCAGGCTTTGTTGAAAAATAGGGGATTAAACCATCAGGACCAGGCGCTTTGTGAGGGTTCAATGTCTTCAATAAGGCTTCAATCTCTTGCCGAGAGATAGGTTGAGACAACCAGTCATCATCATAAGCAGTAATACCAAATTGTGTAAGCTCTTTAAGAAAGATTTGGGAAGAAGTGGCCTTAGAAGGTGTGTGCAAAAGTTTTGAAAAGTAGCCAAACGCACCAAGGAGTAGAGAATGCTAAAAGTTCAACTCTTAGTTGTTACTATTATTAGTTGATTTATGTACTTCATGGGTTCAGATTCTTATACAAAATTTAGTTTTTCTTTTTAAAGTTGAAGTGGTAAAGCAAATTGGTTAAGATGTATGCAAAAAGAAAAATTCAATACCAGCTTACCACTAAAAGATTTATGTTCCCTTTATAACAAATTATAGAACCACGATTGTATGTACCATGATTGTAATTCATTAATAATACTAATTTGAAATATTTAAATTTTGATTTGATGATTGAGTCTTTTACTAGGCAATGTTTATTTTTTCATGTCAAAATTTAATAGTTTATTTTTATTATGCAATTGGGTCAAATTAATTACTAATTGTGAAGCCACAATTGTGTATATATCATGATTACCATTCCATAAGATTATTAATTTTGAACTCCTAAAATTTGATTTAATAGATAGATATGTTAGTATGACATTCATGTTTTGTCTTCAAAAGTCATTAGAAATATACTATTGTTAAGTTAAACAAACATATCATGTTAACATAATGTCTCTATGATATAAACTCTAAATTAAATATGTTTTTGTGAAAAATATGAAAGTAATATTATAAAAAATGCCACAAAAAATATATAACTCAAATAAAATCAATGATAAATTTAACCAAAAACAACTCAATATAATGTTATAAATATCTACACCTATTAAATATGAACATAATAAATACAAAATAAAGATATACAAACTAAAAAGTCTTAAAAATTCACAGGTGGAGTAATCTCACATTGGAAAGAGACATAAGGATGAAATGAGTTATATATAAAGATATAACTCATAACTCATTGCTTTAAAGTTTTAGGTTGAGATATGATATTCTGGTTATATATAAGCCTACTTGAATCTGGTCTAGTTTCTCCTTAGACCACCTTAAAACCTTTCATTGGTATCAGAGCTAGGTTGACGAGGTCCAATGAATAGAGATTCATGGATTTTGGTAAGATAAATGGGTGATTCATGGAGTGACTCAAATAGTGAATAAGGTATGAGTTGAGGGAGAGCTAGTCTGATATGGATAGATTCACTTGTGAGAAAGAGATGTTAGAAATTTTCAAGTGGAAAGACCACATCAAAAAGAGATATAAGGATGAAGTGAATTATATACAAAGACAGGACTTATAACTCATTGCTTTAAGATTTTGGGTAGTGATGTGATGTCCTAGTTGTATACGAACTCATTTGGATTCAGTCTAATTTTTCCCTAGGTCCCCCAAAGATTTACAAAGTTTAATATTTCACTCCACTATTATAATTTGTCTAACAAAGTTTCAGGATTGAATCCAAAGTTGATATGTCAATCAACAAACTCTTAAACTAATCCCAAAAATAATAAAAATGATGAGAGTACTGGACTACTTGCTTTCTTTATGTTTTCCTCACTCTTGGTCTTTTGACTTCTCTCTCTTAGAAAACTTACATATTTTCTTTTTGATATCATGACATAGGTTTTTCTGCACTGTATATAGTCAGATACATAGCTGTGTAAGTGACTGTGTCTCTTTTAATAATGCCTTAGTCATAGATGTACACGGTTGCAAAGAATTACACAGTCTAAACACAATTGTGTACATAACTATATATGCCTTTGCCATTCATGTTCTTCATATGGTTCCAAAGACTTATACAATTGATCCGCACAATCATGTAAGTAAAGGACATAGGCATGTAGCACCCTACATAGATGTGTCTCATCAAAAGAGCTTCATCTAACTGTCATTCATCTTGTCTTCACTTATTCGTCATTCCTATGAATCACAAAAGCATTAACAATCATCAAAAGTCTCAAAATAGGGTTGGACACTCAACAATCTTTCCCTCTCGCCCAATTATGGGAAAGACATGTTATGCTTCAACAACTACTTGGGATACATCCTAATAAGCTTACTATAAAACTCATGTTTGTTTTCAGGAACCACTTTAGTCAACATATCAACACCATTTATATTTGTGTGAATCTTCTTCAACTTCAATTGTTACTTAATCATGAACCTCAACTAATGATATTTGACATCTATGTGCCTTATGCAAGAATAATACATAATATTTTTGCTCAAGTCAATAACACTTTGACTATTAAAAAATACTATATGGTCTTCTTGCTTCACATCCAACTCTTGAAGGAGTCTTTTCAACCAAAGCATCTCCTTGCTAGCTTCTACTGTAATTACATACTTTGCTTCAGTTGTAGATAAAGTTACACCCTTTTATAGCTTGGATTGCCATAAAATGGCCCCCCTATAAAAAATGAACAGAAAACCTGAAGTGGAATTCCTTCTATCAAGATCTCTATCTATATCTACATCTGTATAACCTTTAAAATTTATCTTACAACACCAAAATAAAAACTCCACTTTGAAATACCTTTCAAATGTCTCAAAATATATTTCATTGCTTCTCAGTGAACCTTTTCTATATTAGAAAAGAGTTTACTTACTAACCTAATCGCTTGTGTAATATCTAGCTTTGTACACACTATTGAATACATCAAAGACCTTACTGCAGATGAGTATAAAATATAAGACATATCATCTTTCTCCTTTTCTATTGAGGGACATGCACGCTTATTCAGCTTGAAGTGAGATGTCAGTGACATGGTAACTGGCTTGGCATGCTTCATATTAAATCTTTCTAACATCGGTTCAATATATCTTTCTTGTGATAACCTTTATTTTCTACTCTTCCTATCCCGAGTTATATTCAAGCCCAAAATATGCTTTTCAAGACTTAAATCTTTCATATCAAAAGATTTAGACAAATTCTCCTTTAATTTCCCATAATTAGTGTATCATCAACATATAGAAAAAGAATGATGTTCTCACCTGTGAAATTCTTGAAATACACATAAGCATCAACATAAGTTCTCTTGTAACTATAATCTGTTATAAAAGAATCAAACTTATGATAGCACTGCCTTGGAGCCTTTTTAAACCCATATAAGCTTTTTCTTCAACTAATAAATCAGATTCCCCTTACCTTTAGCTTTAAAGCCTTCTGGCTGTTCTATGTATATCTCCTCTTCAAAATCTCTATGTAAGAAAGTTGTTTTAACATCCGGCTGTTTAAGTTTAAGATCCTAATATGTAGTCAAACCGGATACTATTTGAATTGAGGTCATCTTAACTAGTGGCGAAAAGATTTTATCAAAATCTATACCCTTCTTTTGACTAAACTCTTTCACTACTAGCTTTGCCTTCTACTTCACCAACTTGTCACCATCTTTCATTATCTTAAATACCCATTTATTCTTCAATGCCTTTTTGCCTTTTAGAAGTTTCACAAGCTCATATCTATCAGTCTTCTTTAGAGAGTTCAACTCTTCGTTCAAAGTTGTGAGCCAAAGATCATTGTATTCATAAGATGCAACATCTTGCATATTCTCAGGCTCTCCCTAGGCAGTAATCAACAAATATTATAAACTCAAATATCTTGTAGAAGACCTTTTCTTCCTTTTCAACTTTCAAAGTTATATTTCATTAATGATTTCTTCTTCAGCACTGTTCATATGTGGTTCATGTAGCTCATATTTCTCAAGTTGTACCTGATCACCATTAGTGTGTGTTTGGTCACACACTTCGTCTCCTTCACCTATAAACTACTCAATAATGTGAGAAATTGGAGAAGAGTTAAGAATACCATAGGATGAGCAACTGTGTGTGGACTTATCTTCTTTTAGAAGATCTGCACTTTTCTTGTGCTCCTGTAATATCATATCCCTGCTTCTGATCACTCTAAGGTTCTTTAGGTTATAGAGTCTGAAGCCAAATTGATAATCACCATAGCCAACATAGATGTAAGGTATCACCTTTAAGTCAAGCTTCTATCTTTGATCTTTAGGTACATGTCTAAATACCTTAAAGTCAAAAACTCTCAAATAATGATATATGGGATCTTTACTAGTTCACGTCCTCTCAGAATCTCAAAATTTAATAGACTTGAGGGAGCTTTGTTGACTAAATAGATTGGAGTTCAAATTGCTTTACCCTAACTATCTTCAACAATATGGACATTCTAAGCATGCAACGAACCTTCTTCATTATATTTATGTTCATCTTCTTAGCAATACCATTATGTTATGGAGTACCAAGTTACAGTCTTCTCAAGTTTGATATCATGCGATATACGATATTCTTCAAACACCTTGGAAGTATACTCGCCTCCATTATATATTCACAAACACTTCAGCTTCCTCTCATCTTCCCTTTCTACCATGGAATGAAACTTATAAAAAGTTTCAAAAACTTGACTCTTTGCTTTCAATACGTACACCCAAGTCATCCTTGAAGCATCATCAATAATTGTAAAAAAATATTTGTTACCTCCTAGTGACTCTTTAATTGAACCATAAAAATCTAAATGTTCTAACTCCAATATCTCCATCTTCCTTATAAATCTTATCTTGAAAGAGACTCTATGTTGCTTTTTTGCCAATCAATAATCACAAGGATTAAGCTCTAGGGTGTTCTTGATTGGGATAAAGGATTTACTAGCTAGCAACTTTAATCCCTTTTCACTCATGTTCCCTAATTTTCGATACTACATATTTGGAGTTTTTCTCTTCGATTGTGTGTGCTTTTCCACCACCACATACCTTTAAGTGTGCCTTATACAATGTGCAACATAACTCTCCTCGAGCAATATTCATTGCTTATTTAAATAGTTTCTACTTCCTATCCCTGAACGTTTGCTTGAATCCTTCTTAATATAACATGTTTATTGATAACAAATATGGCCTTACATCAGGGATGTGTTGTACATCTCTTAAGGTTAATAAGCATCCGACATTTTTTTGAACTCAAATATCACCCATACCGATAATCTTAGCACAACTTTGATTTCTCATCTTTACTCTTCCAAACTCTCCATATTAATGATTTGGGTTTTGAGTAGCTGATTGAGATGTACTTTACTTTTGGAACACAATGATATGAAGCTCCTGTGTCAATCAGCCAATTAGAACCTAAATCATTGATAAGGAAGCACTCACTTGCGGACAAAACTAAGGACACCTTATCATTTGTTCTTGAAGCTGTTGCAGCAGTATTCTTGTTATCTTTATTATTATGATGATCTTGCTTTTTCTGATCCATTTTTCATTTATAACATAACCTCTTAATGTGTCGTAGCTTGTCATAATAGTATGTCTCCACCTCTTTATCACCTTTAGACTTTGATGGATTCTTATACTTGTCAGGCCCTTTGAGACCTCTACTCTTGCTCCTTCCCCTACTTTCTACTACAAAAACTTGCGCATTGTCAACTTCCGTCTTTTTTCTTATAATTTCTTCCTTGAACATACTCTCTTTAATTACATCCAAAGAGAACACACATTTAGGAGCTGAATTGCTAATCGTCACCACCAATGTCTCCTAGCTATCCTGTAGCAAACTCAATAGGAGCAAGGCGTGAATCTAGTCAATAATGATCTTTATTGCAGTGAGCCTTGCTCCTAGTCAATAATGATCTTTATTGTAGTGAGCTTAGTAATTATATCTTGGAAATCACTCAAATGTAGCCATACAAATTTCCCATTTTTTAGATTCAAGTTTACAAGTAGTTTAGTCAGAGAGGCCTTGTTATGATAGTCTTCCTTTCATAGATTCCTTCTAGCTTTTTATACAACTTAAAAGGATTCGTTTCTTGTGACATATGGATGAACATGCAAATATCAATCTATTGTCGAATCGTGCCCAGATTTTTTCACTTCATCTTTTCTCATTTTCTATTTGACATCTTCTCAAGTTTTGAAGGAACATCATCCTTCTCACCTTTGGCCACATCAATAGGATCAAAGAAATCCTTACAATATAGAAGGTCCTCCATCATAGGCCTCCAAATAGAGTGGTTTGTTAATGTCAATTTGACCATATAGCTGTTTCCAACTTTTATCACGATGATTATGATACCACTTGTTGGGAGACAATAACACAACTCTCTAAAAGATCAACTACATTTCATTAACAAAATACTCTTCATGTTTAACCAAAAAAATTAGTATGAGAATAAGAAACTTAACAAAGAAGGAAACACTAAGACTTATGTGAAAAACCCTCTAGTGTAAAGGAAAAAATCACTTGCCAAACTAACAAGCAAATCCATAAAACTCAAATAAGGATTTACAAAATTTAAGGCCCGTTTGGTTCTACTTCTGTTTTACTGTTGTAGTTTTTGATTTTGATTTTCTATTTTCTGTTTTGGTTTATTTTTTCCTAAGAAAAACAAAAACTTGTTTGGTTAAAATTTGTAATATAAAAACTAAAAAAAAACCTGTTTGGTTGAGATTTGTAATAAAAAAACTAAAAACAAAAGCATGTTTGGTTTTATCATCCTACTTCTACTTTTATAATTATACTCTTATCTTAATAATTTTAATATAATACATTATATTTTAAAATTAACTAATTATCATTATAGTTAAAATTAAAATCTATGCAAATTAAATATAATTACAGATTACAAATTAATTCTAGTCATTTTAATCAATAAAAAATGTCCCTCATATTATAATTCTTGAAAACATAATACTACTATCATTTACAAAAAGAAATATAAATCAATTAGAAATAATATAATCACTTCACATTTGTCTAACAATTTCGTCTCGTTTCTAAAACATATCTCGAAGTTGTGTTAGAGTGATATTATACACTAGTTGAGAACTTACATCTTCATTTTCACTTTCCTTAATTTGTTCTTCATTTTCAGCACAACTGTCAAATAATTCATTGCTTACTCCATACATTATAATATAATTATGTATAACATAATAAACAATAACAATGTATTTTTATTTCTTCATATTATAACTTAGCATGTTTTTAAGTACAGAGAATCTTGTTTTTAGAACGCCAAAACATCTTTCAATAACATTTATTAATAAAGAATGCTTGTAGTTAAACAATTACCATAGACCTTAAGCTCTTTCTCTGCCTCTGTAATCTCGCAAATGACATCTTTCATCTTGATATGATGAAAGAAATCCAGGCATATTATTGTAGCCTGAATCAACTAAGTAGTACTTATCTTACATATAAAGAATATAATTAATATTAACAAAAGGATATTAAAAATGAATCATATTAAAATAATATAATACCTTGCAGAGGCATAAGAAATTGATTAACTGGATTTGTCACTATTTCTAAAAGAAATCGAGAGTCATTTGCAATACCTTCCCATCCAGCCATTACATATGTAAAACGTATGTTAAATGAGCAACAAAACATAATATTTTGGGTTGGATTAATTCTTTTGCCCCTATATAGTATTTGTTCATCAGTTGAAACATGTGCATCAATATGTGTACCATTTATTGCTCCTATACAATCCTAAAAATTATTAAAATAATTATTAATCATAAGGTCATAATTAAAATAGTAATTAAATATATGAATGTACTTGAAAAACTGGAAAGAATTTTGAATTATGTTGAATCTCAGGAGGTGTATTAGTAAAAGATAGTGAAGTAATGACTCATTTTGTAAGACGATTAACTGTATATAAGACTTTACGAAAGCACTTCGAAATTGTCTAGGTTGAATGTTGAAAGCATTTTGCATTGACTCTAGTTGTCTCACTATACCCTATAGTCATTAAGAAAATTGCTACTTGTTCCTCCATAGTCAAATGACTTTTTGCCTTTAAGCCTCATAAACTTTTCAACTTTTCACACAAGCTCAAGAAGATTATTTTTCTCATTCTTAAGTTTTTATAAATCCTTTTAAGATTCCCATTCAAAAGTTCGAATAACCAATCATGACCTAGTAGAGCAAAAGTTCTACATAATTGCTTTTGTAAATGGAAATATTTGTTCTCTACCCCAGCTAGAGAAATAATGATTAACTTTTTCTGTTCATCATCAAAATTTGATTTGAAATCTGATAAGAAATCCATGTATCTACAATGACAACATTAAATAATTAATAAAACATTCAATCAAAAAGTTTAAACAAATGTAGACAAAATATTAATACAAATCGCAAACTTAAAATGTTCAAACTATGGAATAGTGTTTAAAATAAAAGTGTCAAATTAATAAAAATTTGATATGCAATAACATGAACATATAACTAAAGCGATATAATCCAATCTTGCTTCCTTATATTTTTCATCTTTATAAAAATATCTCTATAAAGTGGAGAATAATGTAAAGCCTTTATAGCTTTTCCATATTGCACATTGTTAACACCCGATTAATCTAAGGAATTCATACATTTTATCATTATGCTAGACTCTTAAGATCTATTCTCTACAGTGGATGATGTTTCACTCAAACTTTCTTAAGTAAATCATTTTTCCTTTTTGATTGTTCACCAAGTATAAGCAAGACCTCTACTACAATGTTAGAATGTGTCTTCTTTGCCTTCTTAGTCTTAGGAGATTTCTTTCTCTTAGATGTAGAACTTATATCTTGATCTTCTTTTTCATTATACTAGTAATCTTCATCAACATCATTTCCATGTTCCTCTTTTGTACTATTCGATGGAGATTTAGTTTATGGATGTGCATGCACACTGGTTGCAGTAGTACCTCTAAAAATATGACACAAGTCTGAAAATTTCTTACATCCTTTTTTCTTGAATCTGTGACTCATTTTATGCACCTATAATGATGAAAAAGGAATATGTGAATAAATATTATATAATATGATATATTAATAAAACTAAGACATATTTTTATCTTAAATAGATTTTCCCATCATTCATTTATAGCACTAACTTCGCCAGTAAAGGAGTTGTAGCCGATTCTTATTTTTTTGAATAAGTTCTTGAAATTCTTCAATCTAGCCCTTAATCTATTATACTTATTCTTTAATTGAATAATAGTATACTTCTGATTGAATTTGAATTTTGTTTGAAGCCCTACCTTAATATTCTTCCAACCAGATTTAGAAATGGTGGTAGTCGTTCGATTTCACTTCTTCACTTCTTCAACCATTAAGGAGACTAAATACATCTCTATGGTATCATTCTATACTCCATCTTTTTCATTTATTTCCATGTAATCATTGGAATTATTCATATTGTTCAAACCTTCTATCAATAAATGTAATCACATATAAATGATATCAATCACAACAATTTCTACAAAGTATTAAATGCTAAATATGGTTCAAAATAAACATGAGACAAATACAACAATTTCTAAAAAATAGTAAACAATAAAATATAGTTCAAAATAAAAACAAACAAATCCATAAAGTTACGAATGAATACAAAAGGATTTTTGGTAGACATAAAAAGTTCAGGTAAACTGAACCTTTCAACACAATTGGATGACCACTACAGTAATGATGTTCTTAAGAGAATCTTGTTAATGAAACTAGGAGATAACTTGAATGGGTTTAATGGTGGTAAGGAATATCCTTCAAATGAAGTTAATCATCAAAATTCAGGAAGTCGCTTATATGAAGTTGCAACTGATGCAATTTAAAATGTACATATGAAAGCAACTTCCTCATAACCAAATTCGACAACCTATAACTTTAGGTTGAAAGTTGGCCATACATTGCCAGAGATGATCAAGACCTATAGTAATAAGGTCCTCTCTGAAGAAAGGACATCAAGTTTAAAAGCAACAGTCCGACCAAGATCTATTAAAAATAGGAGAGGTAGTTATTATGATAATAACATGTGGGGTTCGATGGCAAGCAAACTAAATTAACTAAGGAAATTATCTTGGTTGAATCTATCAAAGCACGAGGTGGGATATCGTTATATCCCTTAGATAAGTGATGAAGTTGTATATTTGAGACAAGTATCACATCTTTTTCTTTCTGGTTTTACTTATATGAATGAACTTCAATTATAATTCACTCTAAATCTGAATTTAGAAAGAAACTAGTCAAGAAAAAAAGAAACATCTAACAACTCAAGGAGTACAAAAACAAAAACTAGTAGTCATATCCACAAGGTATACTTTAGTAAATGATTATATAACTAAAGAACTCGTAAGAGTGCAATAGAAATGTGAGTCTATGACACTTAGAATGAGGTTTTATATGTTGACAACTTATAATTGAGACAAATTCTTCGTGCACTATACTTAGCATTGAATTATATCATTTGTAAGGGACCCTTGTCGATAGTAGACATTATAGAAGATGCAAGCATGTTATATGCTAATTGTAATCATTGAGTCAATGTTGCTTGGTATCTAATCCATTAAATGAAATGTAAACAATATGCTTTTTGATTATACCATTCGATCCTTATTACAAACTACATCTTGTTGGTTAAAATGGGATCTTATCTCCAAGCTTTAAGGAGTAATAAAAGTGACAATTAAGGGTCACCTTCCATGATTGAAAGAAAACAAAATTAAATGTAACTATAGAAGATATAACTACAAGCTTTGTATGACAATACCTTCTTTACATGTAAACGGTAATACCTTCTTTACATGGAAAAATGGTTTCCTTGCTAACCTATTTTTCTACTAATAAGTATATATATATATATATATATCATCTTGCGGTTATATGATGCATCTATGAGTAGAAACTAGACAAAGGGTGATGAATGGCTGGTGTAGTGGAGAAACATAAATGGGGAAGACGGTAGTTGGTGGGAAGGTAAAATTGTTTCCTCAAAGAAAGTTAGACAAGTTTTGTGACAGCCCTTGGGAGAAATACCATATTCGCAAATGGAGAAATACTTCAAAATGTCATAGGATAAATATGGGATCCAGAAACTAAATGAGGCTTCGCAGAAGTTGGATTTCTTCAACAAGTAACTACCGTTTGCACCATAATGAGAGGTTAGAGATCAACCATTACAGGAGCTTGGAACAGTATGTAGGAAAATCCCGGGTGGTACACCACATGTACCGGGTGCGGAAAACAAAACTTTTTTGTCACCGGGACTTCCCGAACCCCAGGATCCAGGTATCGGTATG
>JAOQMR010000002.1:4056509-4069544 GCA_027563865.1 Erythroxylum pelleterianum | reverse complement strand
ACAGGTTCATCACCGAGGACAGCCAGCTCATGGATCCAAGCATCAACCTTCCGTTCGGCCAGAATCAGGCAGAACCAAAACTAAAAAGTGTTAAAAATTCACTGGTGGGGTAATCTCATATCGGAAAGAAACATAAGGATGAAGTGAGTTATATATAAAGGTAAGACTCATAACTCATTGCTTTAAGGTTTTAAGTTGAGATATAATGTTCTGGTTATATATGAGCCCACTTGAATTTGGTCTAGTTTCTCATATCGGAAAGAGACATAAGGATGAAGTGAGTTATATATAAAATAGTTAACTAATATGCAAGAAAGCTCTAGTTCGTAAATTGAAAAACCATTTTCAAAATTGGTTAATCAAACTGCCCCCTTCATACTGACTTAGATAGCTAAATACAAGCACATGCTAGCCTTATAAATCCAAACTTCCAACAAAATCCTTCACAAAACTCCAAAATACCCAAATGAAAAATAAAGCGTAGTGACTAAAAATGAAAGGCCTAGTTCATACAGCTCAAACCAACCAGCAGGACTTAGGTTTCATCTTTCCTTATCAGCAACCAACCAATTAACAGAACAATAAGATCTACTGTTTCCATAGATACTTATAGAGTAAAAGATTCTTCATCCAACAATTCAATATAGAGTCATTGATTAGCTCACTTCCAAAAAGATCTACTGTTTCCTATTTATTTACTGAAAACAAACAAGAAATTACATAACACCAAAATAATCGATATAAAGAGACCAAAGACATGTAAAGGGAAAACCAATAGATTCGTCATGTAAGGCAGAAAAAAGGGAAAAGGCAGAGAAGATGGGCAAAAAACCGATGAAGCACCCAAGTGCAAATACTTGGATTCCACAGCAAGCTAGCCCAGTCGATTCTCGCTCCTGTACAACAAATCAAAGTAATCAAATTAAAATCTATCAAAAATTGCTCAAATCTACATTTCCGTTTGCAAAAGAACATACATTTCTCAATCTTGCTAGTGGTAGACGCTCGATGAAAGAAGAAGGAGAGAGTAAAATAAACGCAAACACATATACATTAATCGAATGAGAAGATAAGGAAAAATGCCTTACCAGACCAATCGTCGACCAAAATGAAGGAAACATGTTAAATTTGCAATGGGCCTATTGATCCACACAAGAAGGAAAATTAAACCACGCATAAGCTCAAGTGAGGTTTCATTCTAAAACCAACTGGCAATAAGTGGAGTAACTCACTAGACTTATATGTTAGTTTTCTTTCCCCTCTTTCTCCAATGTGGGACACTCCCATGTGGGTATTCTTAACACTCCCCTTCAAGTACAACTGGGACTGGACATCTAGTTGTCACTTGAAATAAACACAGTGGTAATCGGACCGGACCGTTGAGACTGGACATTTAAACGGACAACCAGAAAATTAATAACCTGGACCAAACTTGCTCTAATATCATGTTAAATTTGCAATGAGCCTACGGGCCTATACGAAAAGGAAAGTTAGACCACACACAAGCCCAAGTGAGGTTCCATTCTAAAACCAATTGGCAATAGGTGGAATAACTCACTAAACTTATATGTTAGTCTTCTTTCCCCTCTTTCTCTAATGTGGAACACTCACATGTGGATATTCTCAACATTAGATGCTCAATAAGGGAAGGAGGGAGTAAAATAAACACAAACACATGTACATTAATCAGATGAGAAGATAAGGAAAAATGCCTCACACGAACCGATCGTCGATTGAAATGAAGGAAATATACCTTAGAAATCCGACAATGAGTTGCTCGGAGAATCACAACTAGAACAAAAAACGAACAGTGACCAAGAAAAACGTGAGAGTAGAGACGGTGGGAAGAAAGGGACGAACTTGTCCCGAAGTGAGAGAGATGTGTTTACCTATTCCGAATGTGCGTGGAATAGGTAAAGACAAGGTGATATAATCTTTACCTATTCCCTCATATGTGGAAAGGGGTAATCTTAGGAATAGTTATTCTGCTAGGTTTTTTCCAACCAAACAACAAAGTAACTAATTATTAGAAATAGACGGGTAATAGAATAATTATTACCTAAATATTAGTATTTAGTTATTCAATATTTTAATTTCAATTTTCAAGCCTTACGTAAAAAGAAAAGCATAAAACTAAATTTGCAAAAGGCCCACATGCATTCCGCAATCTGGGCTACCAGCCCCCCGGCTGGTCACTACAGCATTTCACAAATATTGAACAATTCAATCCACAAATTTCAAGCACATTTCAATTTTTAACCCACAAAACAACATGTAACCAACAATGTTTGAAGAATAAGATTCACGTTTAAAGAGCGATGCAGCCTAGCTGGGATAAAAAATGAGAACAACATCCAACCTTCAAATGTTGAAAAGTGAAACTGTGAAGGACGAGTGAAGATGATTAGCAACTAAGAGGACCAGTCGGCACAAAAAGATGAGCAGCGACCTAAGAGAACTAATCGGCACAACACAGCAGAGGACTTGTCGACAGACAGCATAGGGAACTCGGAAGGAAAAGGAGTCGTGTCGACAGTCGATACAAAAGAGCGGAGAGGAGAGAATTATTTTGAGTAGTTGTAAATTGTGACGGTGAGGCTTACCTCAGGAATAGCTCGGGGAAAATAGGTATAATTTTGTCATTTTTGTAATTTAGCCCCTCAAATTTTATAAATTTTCTAAGGCGGACTAATATTGATCAGTATTTTGAGTACATCCATAAATTGGGCCGGATAGTATGCAAAATGATGGACAAGAGGACATAAGTTATAAAATTAAAAGTATTGATAATTTATTAATAATTTATTAAATTATATATGATTGAATAAATTTTAACCCATTTATCTTTTTTACACTTAATTATACCCATGAAATCTTCACAATTCATGTAGTTCAAAATCTTAAAGTAGGTTTTAATTTTAGCCTTTTTAATATATATAATTTTAAGTTTTAATTTTAGTTTTCAATATATAAAATATAAAAAATTTCATTTACATTGCACAATATGTATTTAAAATAATTTCTCTGTTAATCCAATAATTTAAATAAAGTAACAATTTTAAATTTTAATTACCATCTTAAACTAATTATTATAGAATAATAACAACATCAATATAATAAAAATCTCGGGAGGTCATATATGTTAAATATGAAGTATTAAACAAAATTACTTAAAAATAGAGGCTATTTATGAAGAATGGGCCAATTTTTGTAGAAATTTTTGAATTTAAGATTTCTAATTTGCGAATCATTTAAGAAGTGTTGTAGAAGGCTTACATTGTGTTGCGACAAGTGATGTACAACATTAACTAGGATCTGTAATTTCATCGCAGTTATGGTGTTTATATAAGCAAACTTAAGAAAATGCTCAAATCAAGGACTTAGGGGGTGCTTGGTTAAGCGATACGAGAATAAATCAATGGGAATGGAATGAATGGTAATGGCTGGTTATTTATTATGATTGATTGAATAATTTTTTCATACTCAAGTTTTAGTTAATAGTCCATATTCTCCATGTGTGGAGAAATAGTTTTGATTCTTACCAACACTAATATTTTTTTAATTTTTAATTAAATATAATTAATTAAAATATAAAATATAAATAAATAATTAATTTAATTAAGATAAATTCTAATCTAATTAATTAAAATAATTAATCAAAATAAAATCTAATTAATTAATTAATTAAAATAATTAATGAAGATAAAATTTAATTAATTAATTAAAATATAACTAATTAATTAAAATGTAATTAAGATGTAATTAATTAATTAATTTAATTATAATTAATTAATTAGTTTATTACAATTTAATTAATTAAAATATTTTCATTAATGACTTAAAATATAACATCATTTGTATTATCCGAGAGGAATGTAAGTTGTATTAAATTATGTTACTTGAGTTTACCATAGCAATAGAATGGTAGATATTATAGTTGTGTTGATGAATTGTACGATATTTTAGATGATTAAACTATATTTTGAAGATATTATGTAACTAATGATATGTTGATAAAAGAAAATATTATAGTATTTTTTTCTTCAAAAGTTATTGGAAAAGAAAAACTGCAATATACTTGATTTTAAACATTTTGTCATTATAATTAGGGTGCATAAATTAAAAATAATCAATTAAAATATATTTAAAATTTGATATAAACCAAATTTTTATTGCTTAATATTTTTAACAAACCAATCACCGTCAATGTTAATATTAATCATTCATTCATTTTAACCAACTATTATAATTATAATAATTATATTTATTCTAATTTTTTACTATAATCCTCAGTCTTATTATGCGCTGCGCGAATCAAGCGTCACTTTAAACAATCTGGGCTTCGTGTCCTTTGATCTTTGACCCTTTTGTTTTGAGTGTTGTCATATTGTGGGGTCCTTAGTCAATAATAACATTCTCTTAAGGCCGTACACATGAGCAGCTAACTCGGTTGCTTGAAAGTTGAGAGGCACAGAGCTAAAACGACCTGAAACCGATATTTTGTTGGAGACTCATCTCGCTTATGAGCTACTCAAGTCAAGGCTGAAACTTACAAGCCCAAGTTCAATACTAATTCGCCGTCGTTTTAGTGTTTCCAACATATTATATACAAAACGATAAAACGTCTACGTTTTGCTTTCAATTACACTACACAAGTTCTCATTCGTATATATATAAAAATAAATTTTATTATATATTTAAAATAAATTATATAACTTTTCTAGAAACAAGTACAGGTATGCGGTTTAATGGGTTCGCCCAGTGAATACTTGCCAAGCAAATCCCATAACAGGACAAAGCAAAATCCTACAAAAGAAAAAGAAGGGCGCGTGATATCACTACCCAATGTATAAATTTATCTTTGGCAGCGAAAGTGTGAGAGTGAGACCCGCCATTTGAATTAGCCACGTGCTCATTACATAAGGGAATTAGTGTCGGCCGCTTCGTTCCGTGTTCCATCCACTCGCTGTCTTTTCATGAGTCTGATTTGATTGTACATAACCTTAAAAGTTGCTTCCAGGTAAATTACATTTTGAAAATACTTTTTGAAGTAAAAAGCAATGCAAGATTAGGAAAAGTATATTTCTAGTTTAATTTAATTTTGCTATAATTTTTATTTTGATTTCATTTATAATATCAATATGAATAATATTTTATTAGTAATAATAATTATATACTAGATAAATTTTAAAATATATTAATTTTATAATTTAATTAAGTAATCAGTTTTATTTTAATCATATTTATTGATATATATTAGCAAAGATATTATAATTTTATTAAAATAAATAATTTGATAAGTAAAATTAATTTATAAATTAATATTTACTCTTTAATATATTTTTAATTATTAAAGATAACTTTATCTAAAATTTATTTTTAGAAAGGAAACTATAAACTAAAAATAATAAAATATACATTTTATTAGTAATTAACATTTAATGGTTTAAATATTATATATTTAATTGATATCAAATTAGATTATGAAAAAAATGACAATATAAAACAAAATTTAGTTTTCATGATTTTAATAAATTATAAAAACCAAAAGAAACTAAAAGTAAAAAAAACTCAAACAAATAAACTTTATTACTAAATTTAGAAATCAAAAGAAAAAAATCCAAAACCCAAAACGAAAATAAAATAACCTAAATTAATGGCAACTTAATTCTTTAAGAAATACTTCCAATATTGTTTGGAAAATAGATATGTACATATAAATATTTAATAGCCAATCTTTTAACCAAACGAAAATGAGATTACATTTTATAACTTTTGTTGTTCCAACACTATTTTAATTTATCTCTTTCACACATTTACGTGAAACCTATATAATTATGCAGATGAGATAAGCTTGAACGAAACACCTTTCCAACGAAAACTTCACAATGTTAAGTGACTGGTTTATCACAATAGCTTAAACTATTGTATTAAACTAATTTAATTGGTTTTATACATTCACTAATACACTCCTTCAAGTGAAAGCTTATTGAACTTGAAACTTGCACAAGCTCATTCTACCTTGTGCGGAATAATAAATGAGTGGTAAGATTTGAACTCACAATCACTTGATTACAAAGACTCTACTATATTAAGTAACCGATTTACCACAATAATGTAAGTTGTTGCGTGAAGTTAATTAATTTTATAAATTTACTCATACACGATAGACACTATTATTCTTACCGGGAAAGATCCCCTCCTTCACGATTAGGAAGTATCGATCCGATCACCACGAATTTTCCCTTTTGTTCTGTTTCTACAATCCTCGGAACTTCTCAACCGTCCATTTGTATGTATTGCAGGCCCATGGTGTCCTTTTTCCCGGCCGTTTCTTTGTCATTGCTATGCAAACCATTACCATGCGTCATACTTTAAGCAAAACTCGATCCATTAATAACATATTAAGATTTATACTCCATTGGTCCCTTTTATCTTACCAGCTACAGGGAAGTACATAAAAAGGTGATCTTTACCTGAATGGTCTGCGTTTGATGATAAGAAACAGCACTGTTCTTATCGTCGACCTACGTTAAAGCCGTCTGTGTGTTTTGTGGTGATCTTTAATTTTCCTTATCTCTGGTTAAACTAATCCTACTGTTTGATTTCAGTTCACTGGCCGACATGTCAACGGCCTCCCCTTCACACCGCCGCTTAGTTCTGTTTCTTGTCTGTTTGCTCTGCCTCTTGTCTGAGACTTGGTCCGACGAGCTTCAAATACTGTTGAATTTCAAAACCGCAGTTCAAAATTCAGATACCAGAGCTTTTGACTCTTGGCGTTCTGATAACCCCGTTTGCAGCTTTTCAGGAATTACTTGTAATTCTAGCGGTTCAGTCAGGGAAATTGAGCTCTCTAATCATAAGTTGACCGGAGTTCTTCCTCTTGATTCTTTATGCAAGCTTCAATTTTTGGAGAAGCTTTCTCTTGGTTTCAATTTCTTTAACGGGAGGATCAGTGATGAGTTGAATAAGTGTGCCAGGTTACAATACCTGGATCTTGGCAACAACTTGTTCACTGGACCATTTCCTGACATATCCTCTCTAAGTCAACTACAACACCTGTACTTGAACAGAAGTGGGTTCTCCGGTGCTTTCCCTTGGAAATCGCTACAAAACATGACAAATCTTATCACGTTGAGCTTAGGAGATAATCCAATCCAACGAACTCCATTTCCTGAAGAGATCCTGAAGCTAACCAAGCTTAAATGGCTATACTTGACCAACTGCAGTATTGAAGGAACAATTCCTCCTGGTATCGGAGACCTCACCGAGCTCATAAACTTGGAGCTTGCTCAAAATTCTCTCTCCGGCGAGATTCCTTCAGAAATAGGAAGGCTTCAAAACCTCTGGCAACTTGAGCTCTTTAAAAACAACCTGACAGGGATGTTTCCAATCGGGTTTCGTAACCTCACAAAGCTGGAAAATTTCGACGCTTCTAGGAACCATCTCGAGGGAGACTTATCTGAACTGCGGTTCTTGACAAATCTGGTGACTCTGGAACTATTTGAGAACGAATTTTCTGGTCCAATTCCATTAGAATTTGGCGACTTCAAGAAACTCGTAAACCTTTCTCTCTACACCAATAAGCTAACTGGGTCTCTTTCTCCAAAGCTTGGTTCTTGGGCTGATTTCGACTTCATAGATGTGTCAGAGAATTACTTGACGGGCTCTATTCCATCGGAAATGTGCAAACAGGGGACTATGAGGGGTATTCTCATGCTTCAAAATAATCTCACCGGTGAAATTCCGGCGAGTTACGAGAATTGCACCACCTTGCAGAGGTTTAGAGTTAGCAATAACTCGCTTTCTGGGACTTTCCCCTCTGGAATCTGGGGATTGCCTCAGCTGACGATAATTGATATCGAGTTCAATCAAATTGAAGGTGCCTTAACTCCTGATATTGAGAAAGCAAAAGCTCTTGGAGATCTGTGGCTCGGAAACAATCGTTTGTCGGGTGAAATACCAGAGGAGATATCTCAAGCTACGTCATTGGTTAAGTTAAAGTTAAATGACAATCGGTTCTCCGGTAGAATTCCTGAGAGTATTGGTGAGCTGAAGAAATTGGGTAGCCTTTATCTGCAGAACAATATGTTGTCTGGGTCAATACCAAAGTCGTTGGGCTCTTGCGATGCTTTGAGTGACATGAACATCGCTCACAATTTGCTTTCTGGGCAAATTCAATCTTCTTTGGGGTTATTACACAATCTAAATTATATGAACCTGTCGGAGAATCAACTTTCCGGTCTAATTCCTGATAGCTTGTCATCTTTGAGACTAAGCCTTCTTGATCTTTCTCACAATAGATTAACTGGTCGCATACCTCAGTCCCTTTCAATTGAAGCTAACAGTGGTAGCTTCGAAGGAAATTCCGGCCTCTGCAGCGATACAATCAACTCCTTTAACCGATGCTTGCCTGATTCTGGGATGTCAAAGAATACCCTTACTCTCATACTTTGTTTTGCTATAGGCTCAATGGTCCTGCTCGTGTCACTTGCATGCTTTTTGTACTCCAGGAAGAGAGAAAAAGAGCGTGAACGTTCGTTGAAGGAAGATTCGTGGGACGTAAAGTCCTTCCATGTGTTAACCTTTAGTGAGGACGAGATTCTCGATTCGATCAAGCAAGAGAATTTAATAGGAATAGGAGGGTCAGGACACGTTTACAAAGTAGCACTAGCCAGTGGTAAGGAACTAGCCGTGAAACATATCTGGAACGCCGATTCCGGTAGCTGGAAAAGGAGCTCGAGCACTACTCCCATGCTCGGAAAACATGGAGGGAAGTCCAAAGAACTCCAAGCAGAGGTTGAGACCTTGAGTTCGATAAGGCATGTGAATGTGGTGAAGCTCTATTGCAGCATTACAAGCGAGGACTCGAGCCTGCTTGTGTACGACTACTTGCCTAATGGCAGCTTATGGGATAGGCTGCATACATCTCGGAAAATGGAGTTGGGTTGGGAAACCAGGTATGAGATTGCTTTAGGAGCGGCAAAAGGATTGGAGTACTTGCATCACGGCTGCGAGAAGCCGATAATTCACAGGGATGTGAAGTCGAACAACATTTTATTGGACGAGTTGTTGAAGCCCAGAATTGCTGATTTTGGTCTGGCTAAGATTCTTCAAACCAATAGCTCCAAGGACTCCACTCAAGTAATTCCTGGAACGCACGGTTACATAGCTCCTGGTAAGACGAAGCAATTTACTGTCATTTAAGGAATATATAATTTTATTATAGATTTAACTTAATTATGATTTTGCAGAATATGGATACACAACCAAAGTGAATGAGAAGAGTGATGTCTACAGTTTCGGGGTAGTATTAATGGAGTTGGTGAGTGGAAAGAGGCCGATAGAACCAGAGTACGGCGGTAGCAGAGACATTGTTGACTGGGTATCCAGAAAACTGAAGAACAAAGATGAAGTGTTCAGTATATTAGATTCAGGAATTCCAGAAACTTACAGGGACGGCGCTATAAAGGTGTTGAGAATCGCACTTCTCTGCACTGCAAGGCTTCCTACTTCGAGACCTGATATGAGAAGTGTGGTCCAAATGCTGGTAGATGCTGAACCATGTAAGCTGACCGACATTGTCGTCAGTAGAAGTGGTTGTACGCACAAAAGCTAGAAGACGGAAACAGAGAAGTTGAGTCCAGAGCCTCAAGACAAGATATTTTAACCGGAAAACATGTTGAAGCTCATGACATGTTGGAGCTTGGTGGGTTCTGCTTATAAGATATTAGCTAGTGTATGCAAACTTGAAATTTTGTACTCATGTTATTTATTGAAAAGAAATTGTAAAATACAAAGCTTAGTACATGTGTATTTTTCTTATTAAAAAAATATGGAAAACACAACTTGTTAAATGATTGTATAAAAAACATATGTGTTTGAGATTGATTGTGTCACTTTAGAAAAAGAAGATATTGAAAACAGTTTATGTTGGACTATTACAAAAATAAGTTATGATGTGTAAAATGAATAATAAAGATAATTTTTTTAATTTTCCAAGACGTCGGGCAATATATAAATGGACCAAATTTTATTAAATTATTTTTACATTCTTATTAAAATTTGATTGATTTATAATTAATCGACTAATTTTAATAAATTAATATATTTTTATAAATTAGAATAAATCAGAAAATTTTTATTTGCCAATCTCTTTCTTTAATTAAATTTCAACTTTGTTAATCAGTAAAGATAGTTCTTTCTTTAATTTAATTTTAAATTATTCCATTTTGTTCCATTTTTATTGTAAGTTAATTTTATAACAATCTTTTTTTATATTGATTAAAAGTTAAATTATTATTATAGTAAAAATTGGACAAAATGGAAGAATTTAAAATTAAATAGAAGAAAGAATCTTATTTATGTAATAGGTTATACGAGAATCATTAACTATCAAGATTAATTTTATGGCAAATTAAAAATTCATGTATTCTATTAATATTTTTAATAATTGTGATTTATCTACAAAATGAGACAAAAATTAATATTTAAATATAATTTATCGGATACAATAATTGCAATAATTTTGTCTTTGCTCCCAAGACACTAGTTTATCTCTATTAAGGACTTGTTTTGTTGGATGTTAATTAATGGAATGAAATATAATAGAATGGAACAAAACGAAACAGTTTATAATGGAATGGAATGTAATATAGTGAAAAGTTGTTTAGAAGGGAAGAAAAGGTTTATAATGCAAGGTTGTGAAATGTTGTTTGGAAAATAGATGAAATGAAATGTAATGTATAATAAGTAACTATTATACCCCTGATATTAAAATTGTTGTTACAGGAGGTTTAACGTTATGATTTTAAAACAGAAATCAAGTCCAATTAAAAAGTTACGGTTCAAGTCACAACCGTGACAAATAATTTTTTAAATATATTTTCTATTTTAAAATAATAAAAATTGTAATAAAAGTTTTATTATTTTATTATTAATTATATACAATTTATTATTAATTTTATAAAATTATTATTATTAATTATTTAATAATTTTATTTTATTAAATTTTATTTTATTCTATTACATGTGATTTATATTTAAAAATAATTTGTAATATTTTTATTTATATAGAAATATTTACAAACAAATAAAGAATAATTTTTATACATTTTCTATTTTTCGTTAATAAAAATTTTAATAAAAGTTTTATTATTTTATTATTAATTATATACAATTTATTATTAATTATATAAAAATATTATTATTAGGGTAAGGAGAAATAATATAAAAATATTATTAATTATATACAATTTTTGTGGACCATAATAAATGAGTATGGGAAAAAGAGGGTTAGGATTAGAAGAAATAATCGGTATTAAGAAAAATTATTAAGGGTATATTTAGTAGTATGTATTTATTAGTGTACGTTCCATCATAAACCCCTTTAGTTGGACATTTCTTATTTTCACTGTTTATGATATAATGGAATGTAACATGAAACCATCTACTTCCATCTCATTTTGTTTCATTCCATCATGAAACTCTTAATCAAATAATGGAAGTATGCTACGTTCCATTTCGTTCCATTACCAACTCCTCGACCAAACAGGGCCTTAAGCTACAATAGTCTTTTGATCTCTATTAGTGTACATTTAATAAAACCTACATACCGTAAAACCTTTTTAAATGAATAATTTTGGGACCTGAAAAATTATTATCTTATACGGAGTTATTAATTTATCGATAAATTAATATTTATTAATTTATATAATAATTTTTATTTTGTACATTATATTTGTCAAATTAAACAATTAATTTTTCCGTAACTAAGAAAAAAACAATTAATTAATGATGGTGCATTGTATCTAAGTTTATTAATCTTGTCAAAAGTAAGTTTATTAAACTTAGATTAACGTGATTCAAAATAGAATAATGTTGGAATTATTCGATCACTTAAGATTTATTATCGATGTCGTTTTTATTCTAGCATCTTAGAAGGCTATGAGATGGGAACAATAAATCCTGAAAAAATTAATGTCCTGGATGCTATCTAATTTATTAATGTTGCTTAGAATATTGATGTGAAGGCCACAACTATTGCACATTATTTTCGACATTGCAAAATTCGATCCGAGGAAAGTATGCTTCTAGAAGAAGAAACTGATGAAGTTGAAGGCATTCAAAGATTAGAGGAAGTTATTTCTAATTTACATTATAGAAATGTCATGAATGTAGAGCAGATTTTGAATTATCCTAGTGAAAATGAAGATTTAATGGAATCGCCTATGGACGAATAAATTATTCAAGGAGTAATGGGTATGGAAGATGATGACAATCAAGATCCAGATGATAGTAACGCTATATCACATGTTTCTCCAAAAAAAGCTTTTCTTGCCGTAGAGACTTTGAAAAGTTACTTGCTTCAAAATGAGAAGAATGTGTCAAATGTAGTTTATGCCCTCCAAAAAGTTAAGAATAAAATTGAATTCAGTTCGCATGAAAAGAAGAATCAATTGACTATATATACATATTTTAGGAAAGCATAAAATTTGAAATAAAAATTGTTTAGGAAGTGTTTTATTTTATGAATTATATATGTAATTTTCATACTTATTTAATGAATTATTATTTTATATTTTCAGTGGGCCTCAAGGAAATTTTTTAAAATTATTATTTTATGCATTTAGCGAAGTTATTATTTTATCCTATTGGCCCAAGTCGGGACCGGAGAAAATTATTATTTAATCAAGATTATTAAATTATCGAATATTCATTTATCGAGATTTTACTGTAGAATGGAAGATGCTTGTAACTAACCAATCATGAGGAGGCTTAGGTGAGCTCTTACAATATCATTAGACACCGCCCCTCAAGAAATATTTACTTTTAAAGTGGAATACTTAGGGATAAACCGCCTCAGGCCGAAATATTATTAGATATCTCCACTTTAGAAATAAATTTTCTAAATGCGGGATACCTAGGGTGACAATATACCAGGTTGGAGGAAAAATAGTGTAACACCCAAATACCCCCTGGGAGGATATGTGGATGCCACCCAAGACAGTACAATCAATTCAGACATCACACTGA
>JAOQMR010000002.1:4026267-4056409 GCA_027563865.1 Erythroxylum pelleterianum | reverse complement strand
GAAGTTTCATTAAACCAATGTACCCGAAAAATGTCATGACTGCATGCCAAAATGTCAAAGAGACAGAACATAAATCGAACTAAATTTGCTTAATATGCTAACCCCTAATTTGGGGCGTTACAAATAGCCTGGGCCTAGCATAAGGCCCGTCGAGCCAATATTTTGGACCTAAAGAAGAAATAAACATAAAACAAAACGATGTCGTTTTTCTTAGTAAAAAATAACAATGCAAAACTATATCGTTTTGTTTAGTGTTAATCCCGAGGTCGGCCGGTCGTTTTGTTTAGTATCTAACCTAAGACCGACTCAATGACTACGACCGGCCCGGGCCGTTTTTGTCATCCCTAGGAATAATATGATGAAAACATTGGCTAAACGCATAAATAATATGAATATAGATATGTTAAACACTACCTTACCCAAACTTACAAGATTTCTTAATTTAAAAAGTTGTGCATTCGAAACTTTATATATATATATATATAAAAAAGAAGGTGTCATTCAATTAAAATTTTGAAAAAAGATAAAGAGTGAACATATATTTAATTTTAAATTATTAATTTATTAAATAATTTATATTTATTTTATAAATATCTAGTCAATAAGATTTTCTGGAAGATAATGACTACAAAAATTTTTGATTAAAATTTGTTAGATTTTCAAATAGTTTAATAATTGACTTTTAAAAATTATCAATAAATTTTTTTATAGTTTTAGTTGTATAATATATGCTTTCAATTTATGTCATAAACTCTGGTTATGAACTTTAAAACGACATTGCGTAATATCATGTAATGAAAGCAATATCATTTTAAGATCTGCAATTAAAAATCTTAATAGAAGTTAGTCACGAGATGAATGAATGTTATAAAATTAGAAGCATAAGAGAATTATTAATAATTTTAAAGAATTAAGGAATATATTGTTTGTACACAAATTTCACCTAAAACAATTTGCCTTTTATAAAACTATGATTACAGTGGATCTAACACCCAAATACTCCCTGGGAGGATACATGGATGCCACCCAAAACAGAACAAACAAAACCAAACATCACACTGGTATGTATTTTATTTAGTACTGATTTTCGAGGCATTACACAGATCACTTGTTTCGATCACTTCATACTTAATTTATTTCGTGAGTATCCATCCACTCAATTTGTGTAGGTTTTAGTTATTAAATTGATCGATGCTCATGAAATAGGATAAACACATGGTAACGAAATAATGTGATCCGGATTGAGTCCCCAATGCTAATACCTACTTTACCCTCTAAGAAAAGAGATCCTGGAAAGCAAAAGCTTATTCTGCTACCTAACAGAACAGAATCAGAACTGAGACGCGGCTTGTCGAAGCTATTTAATCAGGTGTACGTGTGCTTGTGTAGAATATTTTTGGTCCTTAACCCACAACTTGGGGTTTGTTTAGATTTTAGAATTGGGAAAACAAAACTATTGAATTTGAGTCACTTCACGAAGAAAATGCTTGTCTCTCTCCCTATGTATATATATATATATTTTATACACCTGCTAAGGTGCGTTAAAGAAGATGTTGGTAAAGGAAAGCAAAAAAAAGAAAAAGAGAGAGCAGCTTATCAGGAATTGGGCAACTTGCCAAAGCCAAATCAACGTCCAGTGCTTTTTGAGGAGTGACTAAGTGGGCATCTTTGCTTTGCACAACCATCATGGAGCACTTTGTTCTTTCCTTTCCTTGTTCCTTCCAACCCCTCCATCTTACTCACTCAGATTCCCGTCAATAATTTCAGCTGGGCTCACCTATAAAATCACTTTTTTGGGCTTTTCCTTCCTCTATGGCCCATCCATCATCAATCATGTACATGAGTTTGACATTTGACAGGCTATTCTGGTCTTGATCGCCTTCTTCTACGTTGATCTTATCTTCAAAAAATAAATATATATAATTAATCCTGTAAATTGATTTTGAATTATTAATGTATTAAAATCTTAGTATATCCATCCAACGTTTTAATTAAAATAATAAAAATTAATTAATCAAAATAATATCCATATAACCATTTCTCTTTGACAGTCGAATTTCTATGTAAGCTCTTTTCTGTTAAGGTTCTTCAAGTCTCGTGTCAACTCAGGTCTCCTTTTAGATCCTGACAAGTTTTACTCAGAAATTGATAGGAAGAGAAGGTCTTTATCCATAATCCAGATCCTTTGTCCAGTTTTTATGATATGTTATTGTGTCCAGTGAATTTCAACCATTCATTTATACGTGCTCTACGTTTATTTATGTAGAGCCCACTCGAAACTCGCATAAATAAATAGCTGAGATTCACTAGACACAATAAAACACTATAAAATTAGACAAAAATCTTGTCCCTTTTTCCGTCCACCGGACATCACATACATGTGGTCCTTGCATATGAGAAATTGTAGCACTGATGATCCTACGTGGATAATGACTGATACAAGTGCATTATTGTACTTTTTTTCATGTAGCTTGATTAGTTTATTATGAGATGTACAGGTTTTTGGAAATTGGAATATGGTCCCTACTCTTGTAATGCGAATTTCCCTACAACGATCATCGAGTAGAATATATTTCCCACTTCCACACACTCAAAGCATTTTATACTTCTCTATCCTATCTCCATTTAACAAGAATCTGAATGAGTTTTAAAGTGTCTTGACTTCAAGTGATTTCTTATACATACACGTGTTACTCCAATGCAAGTTTTGCGTGCCTCAGCGGTCAACTCAGGTTAATAAGTATATGCGGCAAAAATAACATCATAATATAAAGGCAAATAACATAAAATAGCCCTGTGTTATAGTTGACTATTCATATTAATCTCTGTATTTTTAATTCGTTCAATCTAACCCTTATGTTATGTAATTTCATTCAAAATGCCCATTTGAAATTTTTGGAACAAAATTACCCTTCGGTTATTTGTATCATACGGAAACAAAAGAACAGCATTACTACTAATCCAAACACGTTCACAGGCACAGGCACAACTCTTATTAAGCTGTCCTAAATAAACAAACATCCTCAAACGCGCTTCCCCACTTTCAACGTTCTCTTACAATAACTCAAAACTAACTTCAAGCTCACATTCAAAGTTCATGGCTTCTTACTTCAATCTCCTCTCTTTGCTTCTACTCGTTTCGCTTCCCTTCTCCATCGCTCAGTTGCCCTCCTCCTCCGACGCTCCGGCCCCGGCGGCCACTCTTTGCAATGGTATCTTCTTGTCCTACCAATTGCAATGGTATCTTCAGCATTATAGACTTGGCGCCCCAACTTCTTTAATGAAAATACTAAAAATTCCTAATTGAAATCTGCAAAAATAAAAACAAGAAACCAAAAAATTAATTTAACTAAAGTCCCTAAATCTATGTGACTACTACTTAGAAATTGCAAAGGAATTAAATCATAAAGATAATTAAAGAAACATGCGGCAGCCAATAGAATGTGCGTTGACGTTGACGTTGATCTGTTGAATAACAAGAAAAATCAATTGTTGGAGAAGTGCGTCAGCCAAGAGAAGTGAAGATGCGATGGTCAATGTGCGGTAGTTGAATGGTTTGTTGAATAATAAGAAAACAAAAGAAAAGCAAGACGCAGAAACCAAAGAGATGAGAACAACGATGGATATTTTAGAAATCAACAACTAGAAAAGAAAGGAAAGAAGGTGCGATGACGCTTTAGAAATAAGGAAATCAAGAAGAGAAGTAACGTGCGGCAGCCACCGGAGAAGGATGACATGCGATGATGTGCTGGAAAAAGAATAAAGGAAATTGTGGCAAAACAAGAGGAGAGGTGGCAATCTTCAAGAAAAACCCAGAATACGATGATACTAATAAAACTCTATTCTAATACCTAACCTAATCTATCCTAAAATAAGAGAATACATCGTCCATCAACATGCTGTTCTTTTGTTTCCGTATGATACAGATAACCGAAGGGTAATTTTGTCCCAAAAATTTCAAATGGGCATTTGAATGAAATTATATAACACAGGGGTTAGATTGAACGAATTAAAAATACAGGGGCTAATATGAATAGTCAACTATAACACAGGGGCCATTTTATGTTATTTGCCTAATATAAATAATAAAAGATACTATGTTATTCTTAAGGTGATTGGTGATTAATAAATATGAAATTAGAGAAAAATGAAGAAAACGACCCTTTGGTTTTTGAAAGATTATATATATCAATACTACTCTTAAATAAGCTAAAACATTAGCTTTTAATAAAAATAAAGTAACTCCCATTTAATTTCTAATACCCTCGAGTTCTCGCATGCTGATTTTAAGTGTCTAACTTGTCAAGTAACTATTGGAATCACGATCGTCTCAGAGCTTTGATAAAAATATTTTTTGATTGGAACCAGGGCCGTTCCTATAGTTTTATAGACCCTGGGCGAAATTAAAAAAAATGGCCCCAATAAATCGATAATATACTTAAGTTTACATATTTGTATGAAACATAAATGACTCAATTTATAAGTTTACATAATCAACTAAATATTAAATGATCATAACACTAATAAATACACAGAGGACCATGATTTATGAAAAACAATTTCTCCATGTATTTCTAGATGCAAAATCATTAATAATATTATCAAGATCAATATTATCCAACATATCCTTTTCAATACATAACATAGTTAAACCATTCAACCTTTCTTCTGACATTGATGACCTCAAGTAGGTTTTCAATAATTTTAACTTTGAAAAACTTCTCTCAGCTGATGCTACAGTCACAAGTATAGTCAATATAATTTGATAAGCAATTGAAACATTTGGATAACAATCGACAGCTTGAACAAATTCTAATATTTCAACTGATGACATTAGCTTATTTGGCAAAGTCATTTGCAATACTTTTAATTCAGAGAAAAGATCATACAAATCTACATCAGACATATTATCATGAGAAAGAGTCGTCGTAAAATTAGTTTAATATTCTCTTAATTCGTTATCATCTAATGACCTCAACTTCTTTGAATCAAATAAAAATCTAAAAATATTGAACATAGTTTTTCTTTATCCAATTTTTGTTTGATAATGATAATCACTTCTCTCTTCCACAATCAAATGTCTCCCATTGATTGTAATGATAGAATCTTCCACCTAAATTCTTATTTGTCTACGAAGTAAGAGTTCCTGTATTGATGCCATGCCTAAATTTCTTTATTTCATTTCCAGACTCGGAAGAAGAAATTGGTGGACCATTCACTCTTCTTCCTCAGCACAATGTCAACTCTTAAAACGCACACTAACAAAAAATATGACAAATCCTAGCAACTCCAACCATGTTCCTCAAATGTGGGTTTTTATTGATTTGTTTATTGTGTTTTTACTCTAAATATTTATGCGTGTTCCACTTTATATAGTTCTTGGATCATAATATGTTATACATTGATATATATTTTAACAATAAAAATTTAATAAGAGAGGGTGACTTCTATCCATCTATTTTAGGTAAAAGATTATGCCTGAAGAATGACAATCTAAATGACTAACTGAGTGGCTATAACATCAAACATAAAAATGTTACATGAATCACAAATATTGCATGTTTAGAGTAACGCGTTGACGCAGTTGAACTATGAATTCCTAGCGTCTTTTGTTGATTCTGCATTGGAGTTGTTACCTATTACTGCCGCACCAAAAGCTGGAGGAACATTGGAAGGATGCGGTTCAGTCAGAGAAGTGTTATTTTGCTCAAGGTCATAACCTGAAAATGGGGCCCCCTCTTACAATAGGCCCTGGGCAAGTGTTGGAACTGGAACCTCATATGTGATATAACAATAGTTTTTACTTGAACTTGCTCTCTAACATAGTGGCAATCAATCTTTTTGTATTTAGTGCATTCATAAAATACCGGATTAGCTGCTATATGAATAGCATACTGATTATCAAAAAAATGAGTCATAAGTTCACGATGAATCACGCCCAAACAAGCCAATAAAGACTTCAACCATATCATCTCACTAGTAGCAGCAACCATCGTCTTATACTCAACCTCCGCTAAAGGTTTGGACACAACACTCTATTTCTGCGTCTTCCATAAGATTGGTGATCCACAAAGCATCACAACATAGCCAATCACTGAGCAATGTGAAACATGAGAACTCGCCCAATCCAAGTCACAAAAAGCTCAGACTCGTAAATTACGGTTATCTTAAAGGAGAATGCCCTGACCTAATTGCCTTTTAATATAGCTCACAACACATATAGTCGCTTCCAAAAACTTTTTACGTGGTGTTTGAACATACTACGACACAATATGGATCGCATACAAAATTTTGAGCTAAGTGATTATGAGATAGATGAGACATCTTATTAGTCGTGTACAAAGTCTCGAGCTGAGCAAACTTCACCATCGGCCAAGCCTAGATGATGACCTTGCTCAATCAGAGTGTCCATTGATTTGCTTCCAAGTAGTCTTTTGTTTGGATATTTTCGATTACGCAAGAATAACTCTTTGGACGAGAAAGTCACTTCAATCCTAAAAAAATACTTCAATACCTCCCAAATATTTAATATTGAATCATTTATGTAGGTATAACTTAAAATTCGAACAAGCCACTATATCGTTCCTTATCAAAATGATGCCATCCACATATACCAATAATCTAAAAAATGCACCGTCTTTTTAAAAAGTAAACAATGAATAATTTTCTCGAGAATGAACAAAACCATACCTCTTTAGCACTTTGGTCAACTTGGTGAACTAATTTTAAGAGCACAACCCATAAACTGACATGCGTAATCGACAGACGTGGTCTTCTTGACCTGTCCTAAATTCACAAGGAAGCTTAATGTATACTTCCTCTTCTAAATCGTCATATAGGATTACATTCTTAACGTCCATTTGAAGTAACTCCCAATCTCGCACAATCGATGCAGACAGAAAATATGAATGGTCGTAAGCTTGGTAACTGAGCAAATGTCTCGTGAAAATTGAGACCTTCAATTTGTGTAAAACCTTTTGCTATCAATCGTGCCTTGTATAGCTCAATTGTGTCATCTGATTTGTAATTGATCTTACTATCAATTGACTTCTTTTCGGGTGACAAAGTCTATAAACACCATGTCTTATTCGCTTCAAGTGTAAGAATTTCTCAAGCCATTACATCTCCTCATTTTACACTTTTCACAATCTTTACATAGCTCCTAGTCTTAACCTTTGAGGTTATGGCCATTAAAAATGCCCAATAACCTTAAGAAAAATTATCAAACATCATATAATTCGCTAAGGGATAAGGAGTACCTAAGGAGCTTTTATATTATGGTGGCATTAGAGAAGGGGAGAAATTATAGCTAAAAATGGCCTCGAACTTCCTGTAATGACATAATAAACAACATAGTCCTATATCTGAGTCAGTTGACGAGTTATTCATTACAATCCACTCTCTATTGCTTGAGCTCTAGCAATCTTCTAGTGAGAACTATTGCTTGCCCTTTAACTCTAGATTTTTGCTTATTATTTCGTCTTCTCTCTCATCACTCATCTCTGGCATAGCAAAACTTTCCTTAAAGTAAAGACTAATATCCTGAATTTGGCGCTCAATATGTTCATCACTTTGAGCAAAAGGAAAAATATTTGTATGAAATGAAACATCATGAGAATTTTAAAAAGCACCCTTTTCGAGGTTATAAAGCCTCGAACCTTTTTTCCCATAAGGGTAAGCTACAATGATACATCACTTGCTTCTAGGCTCAAATTATCCTTTAGTCTAAGATTATTATGAGCATAACACAGGCAACTTTACACTTTAGCATGTTTGTAGGACAAGGTAACACTAAACAAAATCTCATGTGGTAATTATTTGTTCAATTTAACAGTCACGTTCTATTTATCAAATAAGTCGTAGTTAAAGCACATTCACCCTAAAAACGAACAAATAAAGTTGCTCGAAATTGCAATGCCCTTGCTACCTCTAAAATATTCCTATTTTTTACATTCTACTCTCCCATTTTGCTACGGTGTTTCTGTGTAACTAGTTTTTTGAATAATATCCTTCTCTTTATATAATTCTTCCATTGACCCTATATCAAACTCTAACCCATTATCACTACTTATGCACTTTAAAATATTCATAAATAGAGTTTCGACCAATTTGAAAAAATCTATTAAGCATCAATTAGCCTTATTTTTTCTTTCAGTAAATAAACTTAAAGTGCACAACTATAATCATCCACAATAGTAGTAAAATAGTATACACCATAATATGACGTCTTACTATAAAATCCTCATAAATCACAGTGGATAAGATTGAAAAAACTTGTAGCATTGTTAATACTCAATAATAAAGGAAAATTGCTCGAAAACAGGCATTACAAATATTATTATTCTTAAAATCTATCCTACTAATATCAGTAATAAAAGATAAGTGTTGACTTAACTAATGTCTAAGACATCGATGCTAGATTGTGAAGGATTCCACTCTCTTTGTCTTCATAGTCGAATGCAAACTTTTATACTTGAAGTGGTTGACCTTTCTGAAGCTCACCCACTACAATCAGCATCATCGAGGAATAGTCTTGTATTACATAAAGTTCATTAGTGAATAAAATTTGATAATTTAACTCAGTAACCAATTGGCGTAGAGAAATCAAATTACAAGTCAAACTAGGCATATAAAGGATATTAATTAAAGTCACATCTTGACTTAATATGATTCGACCCATCATTGTCGCGATGGTCTTAGCTCCATTTTCCAAAATTACTGGCAGAGTTGTTGCTTCTTTGACACTGCACATCAAATCTAAGCAACTTGTCATATGATTAGATGTGTCACTGTCCATTATATATATAAGCTTTTTAGAATTCTTTACAAAAAACTTCTCAGAGTTATCATGATTTAAAAGTGTTAATAATTTCAGAAACTGTTTGCTTTACAGGCATGGAATGTTGCTATTGCTTTTAAAATTCCCTTATGCGACATATGTAAGGTTCCAATCATATATTTCATACCTAATATATATCAAATATATGCAACAGAAAATAAAACGGAACCTTAAAAACCAGATCTACTCATGCATATAGATATAGAAAACAAAAACATGAAATATAAGATGTTTACATACCTTTCCAATGATCCCCTTCGTTCTTTAATCTTCTCTGCGTTGGGTTGTCGTAAACCATAACGATCAATGTAGACCGTCTCTAATGAAAGTCCACACGAAGATAGAAGGATGAAACCTCACTACGAGATGGCTAGAATTCTTTCTTTGTGCTAACAAAGACAAGAACTCTTTTGAGAGTTAGAGGGAAAAGAGTGTGTGTATAAGAAAGAACCTTTCGTTTTCTTATGTCTTACACAAGATGCACAAAAATGATCTCTATTTTCTACACCATTTGGCCTTCCATAACCCTCATCACCGATGGAGAGTTATGGGAAGTTAATGGTTATGAATAGTAAGCATTAATGGAAGTTATGAGAAGTTCACTACAAGAAAAATAGAGATTAGCAACGGAAATTACCGACGAAATTTGTACAAATTCCTTCGGTAAGCTTATTTAGCGACGACATTTACTGACGGAAAAAAGCGTCGAAAATATGGTTGTCGGTAAATTTACCAACTGCAATTGTGCATGCCGTCGGTAAATTTGCCGACGGTTATTTCGTTCGGTCGGTAAATTTACTGACGGTTATTTCGTTCGATTGGTAAATCTCTGTCAGAAATTACCAACGAAATTTTTTTCTTTCGGTAAATTTGCTAAAAAATATTTTTTAAAATTTACCTATAAAGTGTTTAGTTTCTCTGGTTGCCTTCTATTTCTTGGCCAAGACATTCATCGAGATAAGGGAAGTTTGGCTAGTGTTTATGGACCCATCTAAGCTTTGCCTTGGTAATAAACTGTGTCTTGTGGTTAGCTCCTTGAACTTGGTCAGAGAAATTGTTCGAGCCCAAGACAAAATCTTTGCGAACCACAACCCACCTCACACTGCTAGAATCAGAAATTTATCACTACCATTTATACCTTAAAGTTGTTTTCCAATCACAAAATACACAAATAAACAAAAGTAATTAAATACCTAAATTAACTTTCATCTAATATACGAAAAAACACATGACAGTAGTTGCAAAAATACCTCCACCAAAGGACAAGATGACAATGGCTGGAGAAGACAACCCCAATGAGTAGAAAAGGAGTCCATAACAGAGAAACCGGAGAGAAGAAAACCGAAAAGGAGACGCAGGAAGAAGGAAGAAGGAAGAAGAAAATGCAGAGGGGGGAGATGTCGGGTGACTGATATTTATAAAGAAATTACCGACGGAATTACCGACGGAAAATTTCGTAGGTAAATTCAAAAAAATTTTATCCCGCCAATATTTCCCGCCATGTTACCGACGGAACGAAAATTTCCGTCGCTAAATTCATTTACCGACTGAATTACCGACGAACAATTCCGTAGGTAAATTCAAATTTTTTTTATTCCGCCAACAATTCCCTCAACTTTAGCGACGACATATTGTCCGTCGCTAATGTCCGTTGCAAATTTTGCCGCGACGAATTCCCTTCAAATTTAGCGACGGTATATTTGCTGTCGGTAATTGTTCGTCGCTAACTTATAGTGATTACCGACGGCTGTATTTTTCCGTCGCTAATGTCTAAACTTACCGACGAAATTTTCCCCCAAATTTAGCGACGGTATAATTTCCGTCGCTAATGTTCGTTGCAAATTTTGTCGCGACGAATTCCCTCCAACTTTAGCGACGGTATATGTTTCGTCGGTACGTCGCTAACGTATAGTGATTCCCGACGGATGTATTTTTCTGTCACTAATGTTCGTCGCAATTTTTACCGCCACAAACTCCCTCCAAATTTAGCGACGAATACTAGTACCGTCGCTAAATTAATCAATTTTAGCGACGAAAAGCATATTTCCGTCTCTAATTACCAACGGTATATTTTCTGTCACTAAATTTCTGTTGCTAATATACATTTTTCTTGTAGTGGTTAATGGTCATGAATAGTGGTTTGACTACGAACCCTTCTATTCGCAATGTTGTCATGTAATTCATCTTTTCACCAACTATACCCTACTTAGTTTAGAGTATGGTCAAAATTTCAACTCCCACTAGACTGACTACGTCACATCTAGTCCAAGTGATATTAGATCTTGTCCTGAGGATCTCATTACTATATGTATCATTGAAGACTCTCTTCATGGCATATATTTGCTTTGGCCATAGACTCCTGAGTAATGACCCCGGCAAGAGGTCATGGGTATCGTCTCTTTCTATTAGGAGTGGTGAATCCTTTATTGGCTACTTAATTACCTTTGAATACCTCAAGTTGTACCCAATCACCACCCTATGAGTAACCCCTGAAAGGCACCGATGAATGGAGTCAAAGCACAAGATCAGTATCCGAGATATCCTTGAGCACTGCAAATCAAAGGATATTTGCACCATTGCTATGATGAGATTATCATTGATACTGATTGTCTTATAGTAGGTCAATCCAATATACTTACTACTCTTAGTAAGCATCCACGTGTTAACTCTAAACAACTCATGTCTACAGCTTATGAGATATATTGCTTGATCCAATCAATGAGTATAACATGTGCTAGTTTATCCAAATTAATGATATCCTATCTCATTAATCCTATGACTAGTGAAAGTTTAGATACTAACATAATTACATATGATAGGAATCTCATTATCATGATCTTATCATGATTTCCTCCATGCTATGTTTTGTATCAAAGACTTCATTAAATCAATTTAAGATCAACATCAAATCCATAAATGTATGAACATCGAAATAATAAAAAATACCTTTATTAATCATAAAATGATTTATACAATAAGTGCTAAGGTGATTGTCTTTAGAGCAGTTCTCTAACAACATAAAAAGTTTGAGCCCTTCTTGGGGCTCATTCACCTCCTGAGTTGTCCCACTCTCGATTGCCGACTGACGCAATGCAATTTTGGCCTCATGGCCCTCTCCACCAAGTGGGATTGCTGACGACATCAAAGCACTTCGAAACTTTATAGCTAGTCTTTTTGTAGTGATTTTCCAATCTGAAGACCAAACTTTGGATTGGTCGTTGGCAACACCAATAAAGCCATTTATAAGTTGTTATTTTTGTGCTAACTTTGGATATAAATCTCTTTAATGTGTTAAAATTTTTATTTAAAATTAATGAACTTGTTTCTTAATTATTCTCATATGGTTTTCAACACATGAGAGATGAATTTGAATCAAATAGATGCAAGGAAAGTAAAGACAATTCGAATTCTCAGTTGACAGAAAAGTTTTTGACTAAGTGTGGGCATGTGCAAAGAGAAAATTTATTTGCAGAATCTGATTTGAATACAAATTTAATACACTTAGGATTTTTATTATTTATAGAATCAAGTTGTAGTCTTTTAGGTAGGGATCTGCTGCCTAATTATGTAAGGAGTGTATCTCATAAAGATAACGATAAGAGGGAAGAGAGGACAATACGTTTTCTGTTGTGTTTTTGTTTTTTTGGTTTTGAGGACTTTCAGATTTTGCTGAAAAATAGCAGATATGGAGACTATGTGTTTTGTTATTCTTCTGTTGGATTTTACCTCTGTTATGAGTAGCTAAATTCTCCTTCTTGGTTGAAAGGAACTACGTTATCATCTAGTATGTATGAGATTTTTTGAATAAATTTTATTTCATTGATGAATATTAAGTGTCTTTCAAATTGCTTTTTATGATTTAATTGATTGATTTTTAGGATGCGCAACTAGGAATTGATTGATTTAATTTACAGCCAGATTAATAGTATTTGACGTTTAGTTTTGCTAATTCAAAGTGGAAATTAAGATTACCATCTTTACGTTAGGGATTGAAAATTCTAGAAAAGATACTTTTCTAGATTAAATACATATCGTATGTGTATTGTCTTACTCACTGGTTCCCTTGGTTCTTAAAGCTATTAATTAATCAAATTTAAGATTGTATCTAAGTTGTTGGTTAATGAAAGTGATAGAATACATGTTTCTATTCATTTAATCTTAAGAGAGAACATCACCCAATGAGTATTTGTTAATGGACTTAATTTTATATCGATGATCCATCTTAGTTTGATAACGTAGGTGGGCCGAAACCAAGGTTCGTTTTTAATTTTCTATATCTGAATATTTTCATTTATTTCAAAATTTTGTCATTTTTAATTTCTTTAAATCACGTTAATTCAACCCCCCCAATTTGATTTAGTTTTCAACTTGTGTAATATTTACCAATAGATTCCTTGTGGGAAAGATCCCTACTTTTCACTATTACATTAATTTGTGTTGCAGGACGTTTGTTTCTTTTTATATTTGGTTACAAGCGACAACATTACCAGCCATCGCCTCAACATGTTCTTCCTAGCCTCGAACAATAAACTTGTGGCGCTCTTCTATACTAATCAAGGAATAAGTCTTATTGAAAGTAGGCAAAGGATCCATACTCTGATAGAAAAGAACTAAAGAGACAATTTTTTTTAAAAAGTTTGAAAGATTACACACACACACCCGCGTGCACGCACACACACTCAACTATATATGTAACTAATACCACTTTCAAATAAGGTAAAACATTAATCCCTACTTAAGATAAAGTAACTCCTATTTATAATTGTTTTTCCAATAATATAAAACAATAACAACAACACCCTGTTATAGTCTCGCTAAAATGCAAGGTCTGAGGATGTCCAGTGATATGCTATCCTTACAAAGTAGAGAGATTATTTCCAATAGACCCACATATAATGCAAATTAATAATAATCCAAAATATAAATAAATACATATAACTATACATATAAAAATATGTATTATAATACATATATAACACGGTAAAGATTAACAATACAAGATAAATTAAGTAAATAAATATACAAACTAATAAAAAAAAGACAAGTACAAAAATAAATCACATCAGCCATTGCGATAAAGTAAATAAAATAAGTAAAAATTTACTCAGGCTAAATAACTAGGAGAGAAGTACTACTTAATCAAAATATTAAGGATGTCTATAAAACAAATGACTCAAACAAGAAAGTTTAGAGGACTTAAGAGAACGGAAAAGACCTCTCTACATGAGTTCATTTATCCATATCCTAGTACATCAAAGTTTTCTATTACAGGTCATGTCCTCTGTAAGTTCCAGTGAAGTCATTTCATTCTTGATCACATCAACCCAATTCTTTTTAGGCCTTTCTTTTTTCCTCTTACAGTCTATAAGTGTTATTTTCTCACATCTTCTCACTAAAGCGTCAAGGGTGTTTCCTCTTCACTTATCCAAATCACCTAAGTCTCGTTTCTCTTAATTTATCATTGATACTCACCACTTTTAATTTGTCTCTTACCAATATATTCTTAACCTTATCTCCTCTAGTAAGGTTACACATCTAACGAAGCATCCTTATCTTTTCCACAGTTAGCTTATGAATATGCAATTGTTTGATGGGTTATTTAAGCTTTAGTGGTATCTTCTTGTCACACAAAACTCCTAATGTACTTCGTTTAAGCCACCGTGATCTGGTATGGTGGACAATATCCTTATCTATCTCTCCATTGCTTTGAATGATAAACCCTAGGTAATTAAAACATTATTTCTGCGGTATAACTTCTGAACTAATCTTTACCTCTACATCGAGATACACCCTATAACCCAAAAATATATACTCTAAGTATTCAGTCTTAGTCCTGCTCAATTTAAAACCTCTCTACTATAATGTATTCGTCCAACGTTTTAATTTGACATTGACTCACTCTTTTGTCTCATTGAATAAGACAATATTATCAACAAACATCATACACTAAGATACATCCCCTTGAATTCTATTGGTGAGCTCATCCATCACTACTGCAAACAAAAAATGGCTTAAAAAGAAATCTTGGTGTAACTCAATATCGATAGAAAATTTTTCTGTATCTCTCCGTATCGTCTTTACTCTAGTCTTTACCCCTTCATACATATCTCTAATAATCTTATATAAGACAAAAAGAACTCCATTCGTCTTTAAACACCTCCACAAAATTTCCCTAGGTACCCTGTCATATGCCTTCGTTAAATCAATAAAAACCAAGAGTATATTACTTTGTCTTTCCTTATAATAATGTGAATAATAAAAATATTAATTTACAAATAATTTTTATTTAATAATAATAATCACTAGTAACTGCTAAATAATAATTTTATAATTAATCTTTATTATTAATAATATTTATTTGTTAATAAACATAACATAAATTTAGTGTAAATATTTTTTAGGCATGGTTTAAGTGGTTAATAATGATTTTTAAAAGTTTTTACAGGTTAATGTTTTAGGGTTAATTATGTAAAATTTTTCAAAATTTACTAAATTTAGTAACACTAGCTTAAATTTTAAAAAGTAGAGCTAAAATTCTCCAACTTTTAATTTTTAGCAAAAGTAGTCAGATATTAAGTTTTCCGTTAATGTGGATGATGTGGTAAGTCATATTAAATTAGTATTTTTACTATGTAGTTGCCACATAATGTATTTGTACTACGCACGAATTTTGTTATTTAATAAATTAAAAATATCAAAAAGCCAAAAATAATTATACACTCCTTCGTAATGGTAATAGATACGAGAATGTTACGTTGGTGTGTAATTTTATTAGAAGAGATAAGGTTAAAAATGTAATGACAAAAGACAAATTAACAGTGACTAATATTATTGAAAAATTAAAAGAGATAAGGCTTAGCCGCTTAGGTGATTTGGATATATTAATAGGAAACACCTAGATGCTCCAATAAGAAGATGTGAGAATATTGTACTTAAAAATTGTAAGAAAAAAATTAAGGCTTAATAAAAAATTGGAAGAGGTGATCAAGAATTATACGACATTGCTGGAACTTATCAAAGACGTGATCTGCAATAAAAACTTTCCAGTACTAATATACAAATAAAGAATCTCTCATAAAGAGATCTTTGTCGTTCGCATAGGTTTTTTAGTATTTTTCTCTTATAGTTAGCCTAAACTTTTAAATATGTAATACTTACCTTTAAGGGATTTATCCTAAGTTTTTTTTATTATGTTTAATCTTTATTGTATTATTTAATTTATTAATTATTATATATTTTATTTAATAAGTATTTATTGTTGTTGTTGTTGTTGTTGTTATTATTATTATTATTATTATGTTGATGTTGTTGATGATGATGATAATGATTATTCTTTCTTGGTGGATCATTTGAAAACAACTTCTCTTGTAGCTATAATAAGGTTACGTACTATTGAATATCTCCAAATCCTGTGTATCAACGAAATTTTTATTAAATTGTTGTTTGATATTTTTAACTCGTTAAATACAAATTCATATATGGTAGAAATATAATGTGGTAGCTATTTGGTAAAAATCGTCACATCATCCGCATTAATGAAGAATTAATGTTAGATTTTTTTAATTAAAAATTGTAAATTTAAATATTTTAGCACTATTTTTTAAATTTCGGGTTAAATGAGTGAAGTTTATAATTTTTTTACTATTAGCCCTTTAAATTTGTTATATATTTCTTTGTTATATTTTGAAAAGAAGATGTCTAAGTTACCAAGGATAAATAAATATTCGTTTGGCTTTTATGTCTTTACATGTTTTTCTTAAAATATTTTTATTTTTTATACTTGTTATAAAACAATTTAAAGTACCATAAATTATTTTTATCTCTCAATTAGTTATTAATTGCAAAATATCTTAATATGATAAATAATTTTCATATTAATATATTAATATAATCTTTTCATTCTAATTTAATTATTTATTTAGATAAATGAAAGGGTTAACAAATTATTATTTTAATAATCATTGGAAAAATATCATTTAAATTATGTATACCTGCAAAATTATCATTAGAACAATTATACTTGCCGACCATCGGTGCACTTGTCGGATGAGAATGAGCATTGAATGAGCAATTCAATATTAATATACAATAATTTAAATAATATTAGTTACATTAATAATAAAAATCACCCTAATAATTATATATTATATCGGCACCTTACATAGAGCCCTGATTAAAATCAAACTCAGGCCAATTTACCTAACATCTTCTTTTAAAAATATAACAAAGAAATCTGTAACAAATTAAATGTCCAATCGTAAAAAAAAAAATTATAAATTTTACTCAATTTTAAAATAAGATATAGAGCATTCAGAATAAGACTCGTCATGCACATGTTTTTGTGAATTAACATAAGCATCATATAGTATGAAATAATTTAGTTCCAAGAGGCAAGCAATAATAGTATGAAATGATCTCAAATAATAACGCAAGAGCATGCGGTGATTAGGATGAGATGCAGTTTAGTTACAATACCTTATCAGGAAATAGAAGCACTGAACTGATATTATTCTCTACGTGAGTTAGTGGGTATAAACATAAAGCCTCTTTATGCAAAGATATGCATATGGCTCTCTTTCTCAGTAGGAGCATTGCTGCAGGACCTGCTTTCTCATCATCAAGGTTTACTGCAGTGTTATTATCATCTCAATCACACCCCCACATATATATTTCTTTGCTTCTTCACCTCCTTCCTCTGCAACCACCATCTTAACCATCTCAGAACTTTCCTTCTCTCTAACTTTTGTCTGAGGAATGGATCTTCATCGGTCTATTTTCTTCCTTTTCCTGACATTTGTTTCTCTAATCTATCCTCTGCGAGCTTTTAGTCATACACAAACACAAGCTAAGTTTTTCAATTTAGTTAAAGCTTCTCTTTCAGGGAACGCCTTGTCTGACTGGGAGGTTGGTGGAGCGAAGCCGTACTGCAATTTTACTGGGGTTGGCTGCAGTGGTGAAGGAAAGGTTGAGAAGGTTGACATGACAGGTTGGTCATTAACCGGTCGTTTCCCATCTGGGATTTGCTCTTATTTGCCTAAGTTACGTGTTCTTCGCCTCGGGAACAATCATTTTCATGGCGACTTTCTTCACAACATTGTTAATTGTACTGTTTTGGAAGAGCTCAACTTGAGTTTTCTGTATCTCACCGGAACACTTCCTGATTTCTCGCCTCTGAAGTTTCTTCGGATACTTCACATGTCCAACAACCTTTTCACTGGCAAGTTTCCAATGTCAGTTACTAATCTCACCAACCTTGAGGTACTTGACTTCAATGAAAACGCCGAGCTCAGTTTGTGGCAACTTCCAGAGAACATTTCCAGGCTGACAAAGCTCAAAACTATGATCTTGAGTACTTGCATGTTGTACGGCCCAATACCAGCTTCAATTGGAAACATGACCTCTCTTGTTGATCTTGAATTAAGTGGGAATTTCCTTACAGGCCCAATTCCAGCAGCGATTGGATTATTGAAGAACTTGCAACAGCTTGAGCTCTACTACAACTACCACCTTTCAGGAATCATTCCCGAGGAACTTGGAAACTTGACAGAGCTCATCGATCTGGACCTCTCAGTCAATACGTTGACAGGCCAGATTCCAGAATCTATATGCCGACTTCCCAAGCTGGAAGTTTTGCAGGTTTACAACAACAGCCTCACTGGGGGAATACCAAGTGCTATAGAAAACTCAACCAGCCTGCGCATATTATCACTTTATGATAATTCTCTAACAGGTGAAGTGCCGAAAAATCTGGGGCACATGTCAGACATGATTGTCCTAGACTTATCAGAAAACCGCCTGTCAGGTTCTTTGCCAACAGACGTTTGCAAGTCAGGTAAATTAATGTACTTCCTTGTCCTGGATAATATGTTTACCGGAGAGTTGCCTGATAGCTATGCCCATTGTAAGACACTTATACGCTTTCGAGTCAGTCATAATCGATTGGAGGGGTCAATACCTGAACAACTTTTTGGTCTAGCACATGCTTCGATCATTGATTTGAGTTACAACAATTTTAGTGGTCCGATTGCAAAAGCAATTGGAAGTGCTAGAAACTTGTCAGAATTGTTCATGCAAAACAACCTGATTTCAGGTGTTCTGCCTCCTGAAATTTCTGGGGCCATCAATCTAGTAAAGATTGACCTCAGTAATAATGTTCTGTCTGGACCCATTCCCGCTCAAATTGGCAATCTAAAGAAGCTAAACCTACTTATCTTGCAAGGCAACAAGTTGAATTCCTCCATTCCTGAGTCATTTTCTTTGTTAAAATCTCTCAACGTCCTCGATCTCTCCAACAACCTCTTAACTGGCACCATCCCAGAAAGTCTCATCGAGTTGTTACCAAACTCCATCAACTTCTCAAACAATCGTCTTTCAGGTCCAATTCCTCTTTCACTGATTAAAGGAGGGTTGGTAGAAAGCTTTGCAGGGAATCCAGGTCTTTGTCTTCCAGTCTCTGTTAATTCATCACGCCAGAATTTTCCAATTTGTTCTCAAACTTACAACAGAAAGAAGCTAAACTCCATGTGGGTGATAGGAATCTCAGCATTTATCATTCTTGTTGGAGGTCTCCTATATCTAAAACGTCGATGCAGCAGAGCAAGAGATGTAATGGAACATGACGAGACCATGTACTCGTCCTTCTTTTCATACGATGTAAAGAGTTTCCATCGAATAAGTTTCAATCCACAGGAAATCCTCGATGCAATGGTTGATAAGAACATAGTGGGGCATGGGGGATCTGGAACTGTGTACAGAATTGACTTAAGTGGTAAAGAGGTTGTTGCAGTTAAAAGGCTATGGAGTAAGAGAACCAAAGATTCAGTTTCAGAGGATCAGATGATTTTGGACAAGAGCTTGAAAACTGAAGTAGAGACTCTGGGGAGCATAAGACACAAGAACATAGTCAAGTTGTATTGTTACTTCTCCAGTCTGGATTGTAGCCTGCTTGTTTATGAATACATGTGGAACGGAAACCTGTGGGACGCTCTTCACAAAGGGTCCGTCGATCTGAATTGGCCTACCCGTCATCAAATAGCACTTGGAGTCGCTCAGGGCTTGGCATATCTCCACCATGATCTGTTGCCGCCGATCATTCACAGAGACATAAAATCAACCAATATCCTACTTGACGTTAACTGTCAGCCAAAAGTAGCAGACTTCGGAATTGCAAAGGTTTTGCAAGCTAGAGCAGGCAAGGATTCGACCACAACTGTTATTGCAGGAACCTACGGTTACTTGGCTCCAGGTAATTTACTACTGCAAATCTGAATTAGATTATGAATTAAAACCATCTGTTACTTTCATTCATGAACATGCTTCATGCAGGATAACCTTATCATTTTTTTCTTAATTTGCCAACCATTTTATTGAACTTTAAACACTTCACTGTCACAGAATATGCATATTTGTCTAAAGCAACCACCAAGTGTGACGTCTACAGCTTTGGGGTGGTATTGATGGAACTAATAACTGGGAGGAAGCCAGTAGAGGCAGACTTTGGAGAGAACAAAAATATTGTGTACTGGGTATCTACAAAAGTGAACACCTTGGAAGGTGTCATGGAGGTATTGGACAAACGCTTATCGGAAACTTGCAGGGATGAGATGATTGAGGTTCTTAAGATTGCCGTCCGATGTACCAGCAGGAACCCAGCCTCTCGCCCAACCATGAACGAGGTTGTTCCGCTGCTGCTGGAGGCTGACCCTTGTAGATTCGATTCATGCAAGTCGTCAAGTAAGGCCAAAGAGGCATCAAATATCACTATGATAAAGAACCAAGTTGATTCATGAGTTCAAATTAGGAGTTTACTATAGACTAGGATTAGCCTCTGAATATCACCTGATAGACTTTTGTCTTAAAACAGTAATTTACAGTATATTTCTTCGTTACTCTCCTCTCTTTTGTTTCCTTGTTACTCTTGTAAGAGTTGATATGGAAGGAACTTGATCGAGCATAGCTGCTTTAGAGTAACGCTTGGCATTCCCTAACTTTTCAGACATTTGTTTCCTTTTTTGCTTTTTCCTGCTCGTTATCATTGCTCTTTACTAGTGGAAAGAGGGTCTAAAAGAGGCACATTATTGGTCATGGGTGGAAGGTTCTGATACCCCATTGGCTCTTCTTTTGCACTCAAAGTGTTTAAGTGGATCCTGATTCTTATAATAACTCAGTGGCATGATTGATTCACGCACAAGAGGTCCTACTTTAACGAAGCTAATCCTCAAGAAAAACATATCAATCAAAGGGTTGGTTGATTAGCATTCTTGTCTCCATTTTAAGTTAGAGACAGAAGTGAAAGGAGAACCCTTTTCTTTTTCTTGCTTTTTTACAAGTGAAATTTGATTGCTTTTTCTCGAGTAGCAGCTGTAAGGACGTGATTGACACTAAGCTTTGTGTGACCGTAGATAGCGAGGCCAAGAAGCTCCACCCACATGTTGGAACCCAAAAGTTGTCCTGACTCATCAGGCATATGGTTCTCCATTCGTGTACCCTATATATCTAGCATTTGTGGGTGGGAAATGGTATTTGTTCCAAGTCAATTCGCAGAAAGAAATTGAGATTCTTCTGTTCTTTGGGGAAATTATAACAAGCATTTGGACTGCCAAGAACAGTCAATCATGTTTAGTGCTTAAACCAGTGATTGTTCTGCCAAGTAGACGTAACTGTATCTCCACCTAGCAACTTGGAACAAGCATAAATTGGAAAAATATAAAATTAAAAAAAACATTAGAATAGGTTCATGTCCACTAGAATAAGATTCATGGTTGAAGAAACAGTTTTTGGTAAGAAAAGACCAGGCATCCCAGGACGTGTCTCTCTATGATAAGAAGATAATAATCCAGGACAGTCATGTCCTCTAGGTACAAGAAGGGAAAGATTTACAGGAAAGTTCAAAGTATAGTAATAATGACATGTCCACTTTTACCTCTGTTTTATCCATTCTGTGATCACCAAGGGAAAAGAGGTGATCGCAATGATGGGTTACACTGAAAGAACAAAAATTTGTGGTTCCTAAGAAAGTTGTCTTTTCAGGTTAATGGCAAAGCAATTTCCTGTTTGTACCACTCGTTAATGGTCGCTAATGGGGAGGCCACTCATCTACCTTTAAACTATAAATTATATGATGGTAAATTAACATTACAGAGCATCAGGAATTGAGCATCGACAAGAGCATGGATCATCGTTTCCCTCCTGAATAAGAAGTGCCTGGGACTGGATAGTTTCCAAGACACTAGGACGGTTTTGAGGAAAAGTTAGCCTTTTGAAGTTCATGGGCTAAACGGACAAAACAAAGCCTTCCATGAAGGGAAATTCAAAGTTGTAGTTAAATGTACGTTAAATCCGACTCTATACTTGTCCAAGGACTGGGGAAAGACTCGGTACTTGTGTTCCCTTCTTTAGCCCATTAATGATTGCATGTCCCTCAATATTTTAAAAATCAGGATTTTAACTAGTAAAATAAGAAATTAAATGTTTCAAAAATTTAGTCCTTAAAATTTACAATATAATTAAAAAAATTTATTCTTATTTATAAAAATTTAAATTTAAATTAAAAATTATTAAATAAAAGTTAACTGATTTATTTTAATTTATAAAAATTTATTATTAATTAATTTTTTACATAGAATTCAAAAGTTGAAAATATAATCGAAAAAATGAATGATTCAAAATTTAAACATATGTTTTATTGATTTAACTTCTGGTTAAATTTTTAAAATTTTAAACTTTTATTTTATCGGATTAACTTTCGATTAGATTTTTAAAAGATTACTTATATAAACCCAAACCCTTTAAACCACACTTAAAATTGATAAGAACAAGTCTTAATTAACTTATAGAATTTTACATAAGGGTAAATTGGTCAGTGCATGGGAGAGGCCGGTTGAATTGAATTACAAATTAACCTTTTAATTTCTAATTAACTGCAACGCTTGATCTAAGAAACTACAAATGCAAAGCCACGAGGTCATAACTGATAAGACAATTCAAGCACCGGACAGATGAATATAAAATCTAATTAATTTGTACTCGTCGCACACTCAAAACGATTTTTTTAATTCTGTATTTTTTTAAAAAAATTAATAGATAAAAAATTATTGAAATATAATCGAAGAACTTATATGATTGTGAAAAAATGATTTTTTAAAAAAATAAATTATAAGGAGCCCCGTTAATCCAATTAAATATATACAATTAGGGTTAGGTATGCATAAGTTTAAGGCACAACATAGCATAGCAGGCTCTCTGTTTCAGAGCTTCTGTTCGGTTATGATGTTCGTATCATGTTTTATTAAATCATATTCACATATTTAGGTTGACTTTATATAAATATTTGAATGAAATTTAATAAAATAAAGTTGGAACAAAATAACTGAAAAATGATATATTTTTTCTAAACATTCTCTTGTTGTTGTAAATAAAAATAAATAAAAAAGAAAAAATTACTTTCAATTGGAGAGAGAGGGAAAGGGAGGACGGCTCTTGACTCCCTAACACATTAATCAACTACCTCTCATCATTAAACACTTTTTAATTAAATACACTCATTATTAAAGTTTTTTTAATTATTATATTACTAAAGGTTGGTGGAGGCTCGTGGTCTTTTGTTTGATAGTTGGCATATGTTTGTGCTGGCTTGTAGGAGTACGGCCATTTCTCATTGGCTCAATCGGCTCGGGACGTATTTGGTTGGTAAGCAATCAAGCAAAAGTCTAGTCAAATTATTTTTAAGGCCAAATTTACATAATTCTTTAAAAAATTATAACTTATAATTTTGTATTTTTATTGAAATAATAATAATAATAATAAGCTATGCGAAGAGGGTATTAAATGGTGACCATATAAAAATTGAAATTGTCGAGGCATAACATTGAAGGTATGGTGCGGGAGTTAGAAGGTTGCTTTCATTTTTCTGACATTACCTTCTACCAAGTCAAAGTTAAATAATAATTTCTTAAATCACTCACTACCTATAATTTTTTTATTATTATATATATATCAAAAAATTCTCACCGATAAGGATGCTTTACTTTATTTATTGAATTTCAAGATAAAACCTAATTTATAATATATAATGATAATCACTTAGGTTTAGGACTTGTTTGGTTAATAGCTAATCAGCTATTTTTTAGCTTATTGACTAAAATCAGCTGTTTGACTTCATCAAAAAGTTAATAATGTTGTTCGGTTATTGGCTGATTCGGTTGGCTGATTCAACTCAACCGACTAATTTGTGAAAAGCTAACAATGAGGAGCGTTTTGGCTGATAAGCTAATTTAGTTGTTTGGTAATTACAATTTGACCCTCAATTCTTATCTCGTTAGTCATGCTCACCTCGTCACTGGTTTGTATGTTATGTTTTATGGGGTTGGATTTGTATGTTATGTTTTATTGGGTTGGGGTTTGTATGTAAGATTTATTATTATTATTATTATTATTAAATTTTGTTATTATTATTATTATTAGATTTTCTTGTTGTTGTTATTATTATTATTATTATTATTATTATTAGATTTTGTTGTTGTTATTATTATTATTATTATTGCATTTTGTTGTTATTGTTGTTATTATTATTATTAGATTTTGTTGTTGTTGTTGTTGTTGTTATTGTTATTATTATTATTATTATTATTATTATTTTATTAGAGCTATAGACTTAATTTTTGTAGAATTAAATATTTAAAATCTAAATTATTTTAAATACTAAGATAAATATTTAAAATCTAAATTATTATAAAAAGTCATGTCCTCAGAATTCATTTTATAATAAACAGCTAATATTAAACAGCTAATTTTACCAAACATCAAATGACAAACAACTAATACAATTCGCTGGTCAAATCAGCCGATAGAATCAGCTATCAACTAACAGCTGATAGAATCAACTAATAGTTAATCCAATCAGTTGATTGTCAAACAAGGCCTTAACCTTTTCTTAATTTTTAAAACTAATTAATGCCCGCAAATTGGGTAATCGAAGAATTTGAAATTTAAATGAAAAAAAGAGATTGTTAATTAAAATTTTTATTTATAAGAATTTATTAACTTATAAAATAAATAAATAAATAATAAATTGATTAGTTTTTAACAACAGGAGTTATTAAAGTAAATCGAATCGAAAAGTTAAATAGTTCAAATTTTTTACGGTCGAGCTATTCGAATTGATTTTGTTTTATATTTTGAATTTTATTAATTTAAAATTTCAATTATTTTTAATAATATTACTTACAAATATTTATATTCATAATATTAATAAATTGTTAATTAAAGATTTGATTGAATAATATAATGATTACATTTTGAAATATAAAGATTAAAATAAAGAATCAAATAAGAAAAATTCAGATCAATTAATCTCTTAAGTAAATAACAATCACCGTAAATGTTTTAGTTAATTTTTTTTAAAAATAATAATTGATAACAATATTCTCTTTTATTTAATTTTCTGTTTCTTTTTAGATTCTAGAGTACAATGGGTAAAAAAAAGATAAAAAGTGAGAAAGATTGAAGAGGCAGGAGCCGCAGAGGGGAGAAGGACAAGGCAGTGAATGTTTTAGAAGAGGAACAAAGAGAAAGTTGAAAGTGGCGTTTCACCGAAGTCTCCAAAAAGCCCAAAAGCCTGCAGGGACTGACTGCCTCTCTTAGGCCAATCGAATTTACCCGTTTTAGAACCCTTTTCAAGACAAACCATCTCTGCCCTTCCACACTCTCTCCTCTGCTTTTTCCTCTTTATTACTACTTGGTTATTAGTACTACTCTCTAAGACACCCAAGAACCAGACAGCTTTTTTCTTTCTTTTTTTCTTTTTTTTTTGGGTTTTCCTCTAAGGTAAGGTATGTGTTTGTTGTTGGGCTCAACTGGGTTGCACTGTTCTCCTGCAATGGCTGTTGCTGTTGTTCTTGATCATGGGAACATGTTTTTGTCGTGGAATGACCGAGCAGCCCTTGGACACCACGAGCTACCCTCTTCCTGTGCCTCCCTAAATCGAAGGTCTTTTTGGAGCATTCATCGATAGGCAGTACAAACAACAAATGCAGCAGGTGTGCTCAAAAGGCAGACAGGATGGAGCCAGGCAAACCATTATACATAGCTCATCTCTATTACTCTCTCAGAACAAAAACAAAAAAACAAAAAAAGAGGAAATACAAGAAGAAGAAGAAGAAGAAGAAGAAGAAGAAGAAGAAGAAGAAGAAGAAGAAGAAGAAGAAAGTAGAGACCAACCAACCACACCCCTTTTGATTTCTGTTTTTTTTAAGGTTTTATTTCTGGGTTTTCATTAATGGAGGACGAGGAGGAGCGCACAAGTCGTCGTCGTCGTCGTCGTCGATCATGGGTACGCTTTTAATTGCATCGAAATGCAGAGACAAAGATGATAAGGGAATGATGGATTTTCCACACATATGTATGAAAATACGTTGTTACTTGTACCCATCTCGTTTTTTTTCCTTTGTTAGCTTGAACGGTCATTGACCGGCGGTTGATGTACGTTTCCTCTCAATTTTCCATGCTTCCATTTTGTTTCGTCAAAAAAATTATAATGATATTGCTTTTCCACGTCTCATAATGTGATCTGTGTTTTTTTCTTCATTATTTGTTTTGTCTGTATTCGTTGTTGTGTTCGTTTGCTCATTTGTTGTTGAATGTTTAGCTGCCAGAGAATCATATGTTTGTTGAGTAGTTTTCATTTGTCTGTTGTTCCAAGGAAGTAATGATTCTTGGGGTTTTGTTCGGATCTGAACAATTGGTGTGTGTGTGATCGTAAATGAGAGGTTGGGGTATGGTTAGTGCACCATTTTCATTTTGTGTGGTCCATATATGTTTCCAATTGAATGGCCTCTTGCTTTCAGTTGTATTGGCTGGGTCTGGTTGGGTTAGCTTAGGAGGCAGATTGATTTTTGCGGAATGTGGACTTTATGTTGTCGGTGGAAGATTAACTGGTCTATTCTTAATTTTCTCGTCACTATCGTATTAATTTGGAACTTAAGTTTGATAAGAACTATCCTTAAGAATGATAATTGAAGCATTTTATTATGAAACATTGAAATGTTCAACGAACGTTTGCTCCAGATACTCTTTGCTTTGCTTACTGTCACGTCTGGCATAATGAGAAGAGTAGGAAAAGTCATTCCTTTAACATGCTCCAATGTCAAGCATGCACGTTTATGAATTCGGGTAGTGATCAGAATCGACGAGTCTACGTTTGCTGTTAATTGGAGCTGATAGAGTCAACACTTAAATCTGTGATCCATATTTTCTTGCTGCAAGCTTTGCCATTTAAGATTGTGATTTAACTGGGTCCGAGGAGTTTGATATTAAATTTCGTATGGTTTGAATCCATCCATCTGGATTGTGTGACCACTTTTATTTGGTTTATGTTGATTCTACATTAAATCAACTGCTACTCAATGAAAGTAGGAATAAGTTTGTTGATTGCTCATTTTCTGGAAACATCATATTCTCAACTGAATGGTTGAGATTCCCTGTTTGCATCATCCATAATTGACGTGAAAGTTATTTATCTCTAGAACTGTTTTTCATCTTATCCTACTGGAAATAGCAGACGAACTAACCCTATTCTGCAAGTTTCACAGTAACACAATAAGAATCATGGATCAAATACTTGTAATTCTTGTACACCAACTGGGAATTTGCTCCCAAATTGCACAATGTTTTTGCTATGTGTTTCCTACATTATCGCTCTAATTAACACCTAGCTCTTATTATTTGGGTTTCTTTGTAAATCCAAGATTCCTTAGCTGACTTTCTCCTAATAATCACTCATGAAAGTTTAATGCTATTGTTGAGGGCTAAAACCTCTGGAATTTCGAGCAAATGGTTTGTTTAAACACATATTCAAAACAAAACGATTAGTACTCATATGACATCAAGTACTTGGTTTGCTGTTAGTGAAGGTAAGGTATCATGCATCCCTAGCATAATTTTATTCAGACGTTATGTCCCTTGTGTTTTCCATTCTCTGTGATATCTCATATCTAGCAGTGATTCCTAACAAAAGATTATTCTGTTTCGAACATCTTGGAGCATTTTGCTTGAGAAAATTGTTAATCTCAATGTGATATCTAGATTTTCCCTGCATGATCTTGAATCTGCAATTTGTTGCAGAATCCGGCAAACAAACATGTTTTAGCCAGCAGTTGATAATGGTTGTCTTTGTAAAGGGTTCACCATGTCTGTTTGCCTGCTCCTGTTGCTTGACGTAGTTTTATTAAATGGGACAACGTTTTCTGTTCATGAAACAGTGGAGATGTTGCCTAGGACATGCATGTCCTCCAAAGAAGACGGCAGGAAGTATAAGATAAGAACTGGGGCTTCTTGCATCTGTCGGGTTTCGATTTTAGAGTGTTGGGATTGCAGTAATAACCTTTTGGAACTAACCTAGTAGGTGTATTATTTATATAGGAGGGTGTTGTTTTCGTTTGTTCTGTTTCACAGAAATGGAGAGGTGAAAGAGAAAATGGTTGTGGACCCGTCTGATACGAATCAGACAACAGTTTGATGGTGGAAGCAAATAGCCAAAGCATGCATGGCATCCATGGCTTTTCCATTTTATGATCATCTTCTTCTTATTCTTCACACACCCCACTTGGTTACTCGATCTTTTGACTTCGAACTCAGACAATGATTTTGGAAGCTTAGAATTAACAGTTTTCTATTCATTAGGAATCATAAATTAGGCTTGTTTTTACCTTTTGAACTTTTTTCAAGCCTCAAGGTAGTAATGGCGGGCACTACAAACGCTTTCAATTCATTGTTCTCAGTTCTTTCTTTGGCAGTAAACCAGGCACTTGTTAAAAAAGCAGTGTGTCCGCTTGCTGGTTGCGTGGCTTGTGCTTCACGTACTTGAAATGGGCCCTTTGATATTGATTGATAGAAATATAGAATCTACTCTTTGATTTTCGATTGATAGAAATATAGTTATTTGTAGCTGATAGACATTTTATTTGATTTTAATTTTTTCTTCATTATTAATATTATTTTATTATTTTAATTTTTTTCAATACATAGGTGATTTGAAAAAAACATCTCCATTAATTAGGGGTAAGGTTTTGTAATACTGAATTTTTTTAAATTATGCGTCTCAGTGAAATTTTTACTGGGTGTTATTATTATTGGTTTGGGCTGGGACCCTCGCCGGTCAGATATTGTCCCCTCTGATCCTTTTGGGGTTGTTGCTCTCTTCTCTCGTTGGGGGGAGTCAAACCCTGAGAGATCCTGGGTTCGACTCCTCCCACAAAGAGAGGGAGCAACAACTCCAAGAAGGACCAAAGGGGACAATACCTCCGTGGTTGGGCCGACTCAAACCAATTATTATTCTTGTTTGTATAAAATATATTCTTTATTAATAACCCTTTTTTAAATATAATTTTTATATAATAAACTCCACATTTTCAGGAGAAAAAAATTACTTGATTAAGGACTCATTTATGGATTTAAATTAACAAATTAACATGTTTAATCTATCATCGCTATGCTATATTATTCTTACAGTTCTGTTAATAAAATAACAAAAATAATAACACAGTAAAAATTCTATTGAAATGCAAAATTTGGACAAATATATTATAAACCGATAATTTATATTTATAATTAATTGTATTATAAAAATTAAATTAATTTTTTAAAAAAAGGTTTAAATAATTTTTTCACCCATCGTTACCAACTATCATAATTCATACACGTGAAGTTGTAATATTCAGCAGCAACATTTAAGATTGAAGTTAAATTTCGTAACTTTTACTTTCCCCGAAACAATCAGAAAATTACGGACGAGACCCATCAAAAAGCAAGCACAAGTCTGCAAACCCTTTCGAGTTTTTCTTAAATCCTCCTTTTTTTTAAAACAACATTGTAGCTCTGATTTTTTATTAATCATAAATCTTTTTCGCAATCTATGAATCGTTTTGGCTGTTATAACTATAATTTCTGATAAGTTGTGTTTATCTTTTAATAAATGTTTTTACTTTACTAAATACAAGTAAATTAATAACCAAAATATATTAGAATTTTCCATGGAAGTTGTTAGCTAATAATAAGAAAATAGTTTAAGCCAATGTTTTAAAAGTCAATATTAGATAAAACAATTAGGCAATGGTTCAGACATTAGGGTGTGGCAAGATCCTTGGTTGCCTCGGGATTATAGCTTCCAAGTTAGCACCCCTTCGGCTTCTATAACTTCTGTACTACGCGTTTCAGACTTGCTATCTTCTACTGGTGCTCATTGGGATATGGATAAGGTTTCTCAATTGTTTAATACAGATGATGCTCAGGTCGTTTTGTCAATTCCTT
>JAOQMR010000002.1:3998002-4026167 GCA_027563865.1 Erythroxylum pelleterianum | reverse complement strand
GCAATTCGGTTCATGATTGGTCCGAATATGGTTCGATAATTCATGAATGTCAGGCTCTTCTGTTACAACGACCTGATATTAAAGTGTAGTGAGTACGTCGCGTTAACAACATCTTAGCTCATAGATTAGCTCGTTCTTCTATTTCTTTTCCTAGTTTTATGTTTTGAGATTCTATTCCGGATTGTATTCGTGCTTTCATTTAATCAAGTTTCATTTTCCCCCCTAAAAAAAAACTAAATAAAATTAAAACTTTTGAAATATGATTTAAAGAAATTATTCTTATTCATCAAATAATTTGAAGTTTAATTGAAATAAGAGATTGTTAGATAAAAATTAATTAATTGTAATTTATAAAAATTTATTAATTTTAAAAAATTAACGGATTAATTAATAAATTGATCATTTTTTAACAACAAGAATTTTTAAAATACATCAAATCGGAAAGTTTAAATTTTTTTACAGTTGAACCAATCGAATAGGTTGAGTTTTTAATTATTGATTTAAACATTTTTTTTCTTAATTTGAAGTTTAAGACCATAATGAACTTTGCTTTCCCCTAAAATCTAGAACAAAAAAATTGAGGTAGTGTCAAATTTAAATTTATTTTAAAATCAGGTTTAGTTCGTTTTAACCTAAATTAAAAACAAATAATTAAATATTTTCATTTTATTAAATATAATCACAATAATATCATTCTAATTCGAAAAAAGAGTAAAAAGTACAATAATGTTGAGGAAAAAAAAGAATTTTGAAGACAAAATAATAACAACATAACTCACTATAAGGTATTATTGGATTATCTGCTACTTAGTACCGTCCTAGTTTCTGGACAAGAAGATTCTCCAATTCCATTCGCTTCTTCATCAACAAAGAATACTTGTGAGCCAATTCTTGGTCTCCGGCACTAACTGCAAGCTTGCTGCTGAGAGCTGTACTCTTTCCCTCGTACAAGCAGGCTATAGGTACAAAGCTTCCCTTTGTATTGCAAAGCCAACCATGGGCAGCTCTCAGTGCACCTCCAAGCGAAGCAGAATCTGCAAGTCAAAACACCCCAGAAAAGGATTTCCATTATGCAAACTCAAGAGCACACGTTCGAGCTTGAAAAGCAGTAACTCACATACCAGGTCTCTGAACAGTATAGACATCACAGCCAAATATCGAAGCAAGAGCTTTCAGAATGCTTTTATTAGCTGATGCTCCCCCAGTAGCTATTATTCGCTTTGGAGGGGAAGGCATGCCGAATCGTTCAGCATGACCTCGCATGGAGAGAAACTGGCCCTCCACCAATGCTCGAACCTGCTGAATCAAAGAAATTAGAAAGCCAAGCCTCAAAATCTTAATCTCAAATGCCGGTTACTTAGAGTACCGACCTCGGAAGCGGGATCAAATGCTTCCACTTCCTGCTCGGTCAGCCCTTCCAGACCACCTTCCATGAAATTTTGGAGTATATAGCGATGAAAGCCAACTGGGTGCAGAGGTAGCTATAAGTCTATGATTATGGTAATAATGCTGAAGCAGTAGGGATATACATCCCCTTGGAGAGATGGAAAAAATGCAGATACAAAATATAATCATTGATCGCGAAGAAAGAAATGGATCTTATTAAGGGTAGAAAGTTTCAAGTACGCACTGGGAAGCGGAGGAAGAATCTCATGATCTTTATAGTAGAAACCAACCTTTCCACCTATTGCAGAGATCAGAGTGAGAAATGGAGAAAGAAAACATCAAAACCTGCCATAAAAATATTATTAGCATGCATAAATACCATTAAGTGGTGATGTTTGCTCCAGACATTTTTCAAAGGCATCCCAAGACTTCTCAGCATAGCGATTGCGCACATCTGATCACAACAGTTGTCAGATAATGAAAGCTGCTAAATGAAGCTGCTGAAATATGAAGAATTATATCAGTACCTTCACGAGCCAGAGAACCATTTTTGTAACACAACATTACCATGTACCCTTTAGTGTCCACAGGATTGGGGAAAACATGGCCTTCTAATCGAGGTTGAGGCTCACTTGCAATCCCGAAAACCTTAATAGGAAAAACGAGATAAGCGAGTTATGGAAGGATTCAATAAAACAAAGAAAAGAACCGAGAGTGGAAAAAGATAAATCCACTCGATATAGGAAGTTCAATATCTTGGAGTGGAAATTTCCTTTTCTCAGTGTTTGAAGCTCAAGGAAAACACTCAGATGGCTTTTTATATCTCCACAACCTTTTTCAGGAACAAGGGAGGATCATAACAGTAACATACACCTTTTTTGGAGGGCTTAACAGATATACATGACAGGAATGTGATAACAAAACATTTTAGGCACAGTATAGAAGACAGCGAAATTTTGGTTTTCCTACGGTGTCACTAGTGCCAAGACTAATTGCCAGATCCCCTGGAATGCTCAGAGTTAAACCTGCAGGTTTGAGACTTGAAAAGTTTAGTACTATCCAGAAATGCTCAGTTTAGCAAATATTATATATGGTAATAACGAATTAAGCAATGCCAAGTGTCAAATAATGATGGTACAAATCACATAAAGAGCCAAAGATCAACCTGCTAGACTGTTGGGGTTGTCTCCAGACCACTGAACAACCACACAACTCTTCCTGAAATTGTACCTGTTCAGAGATTTAAGAAGCCATCATGTGTTACATATTTACTGAACTGGAAATGGATATACGACACATGAAAAGTTCTAGTACTATAGCATTAGTAATGCACACTTCCAAATGAATTAAATGCCCTATAAACGAGTAAAAGTAGAGCACGATATAGCATTAGCCATCATTAAGTGCAAAGGCTTTAAATCCAGTAAAAGATTAAGCAGTAAAATTGGGAGGCAAAGATGGAGATGCAGAGGCAATGTTGCTTTTGGAACTAACCTGTCTGCATAGTAAGCTGCAATCTGACCTGCAACGGCATGAGCAGGGGCTAACTTTCCAAGTTTTTCCTCTAAACCTGGTGCTGTTGCCTATAATTGACAATAAAAATGAAGCATGAAGCACAAAAATCTTGCAGCTCAATCAATGAAGCAGCAAACAATCAACAGAACATAGACAACACAAACCTCTAGAGCTACTTTTGACCAGATTTTCTGCTTTATATCCATCAAATTCATCCCAGCCCCATCAGTGTGGTCAATACAAGCATATGAACCAATAAAAAGAGAAGCCATAAACGAGCTAACAAGTGAGATCCTCTCAGTATTATCATAGACATGAGGCTGTGTCTGATATAGCTTCCTAATCTGTGGTCCTGTGAATCTTTCATATCCCCTTGATCCAGTAATTTGCGCCAACACCAATGCACCACCAACAGCCTTCTCTATCTCCCTACATTGCACGGTCGTGCTGCTGTCCATCCATATCGGCGATTCCTTAACAGAAAAGGCATCACCAAATTGATCAACCAATCGCTTTCTGGGGTCCAACGATGAAAGTACTGCATCACTGCCCTTTTTCCAGTAAACACTTCCATGCTGCTGTCCACTACCAGAAACAGCAGCCACTTTCTCAAAGTCCAATCCTGATTCAGAAAGCCTCTGAAGAACAAGATCAAGAGCTTCTATCCACATCAATGTAGGTGAAACGATCTTGCCATTGTCAGTGGGGTCTCTATATACTCCATCTTTGGTCTTGTAATGTGGCAAATCAGAGTCGAAATTTACTAGCTCTGATTTAACGACATTGAGATTGGAGTCCAAAACGGTAGCCTTCAAGGACCTTAAACAATCAAAATCTCAAGGGAATAAGAGAGACACACAAACCCAAGTAAACCCATCAACGAAAAACATACAAAGACTCGAACTTGGCCATCTGGGTAAGTTGAATGTGAGGGCTTTACATTGAATAACTAAATCTAAAAGGATAGATACAGAAAGAGAAAGACTTACTGAGTAGAGCTGTCAAAACCGAGGAAAAGAGAGTCAGGAGAGAGAGATGAATCCGCCATAACTACAGCACCCATTCGCAGACACTCTGTTACCAAACAAGGGAGACCCGGGAAGAGAATTCGGATGTTAGCAGCTTAGTAATTGGTGCTTATCATCAGCAAAAAGACAGGTGAGTTTGTATGTCTTTGTTGGATAATGACAGGATGATCGTCAGAGAGTAACCACGTCATGAGTCAGTGTTGGTTTTATCTATTTCAATCCCGAAGTAATAGAGATCTCTTCTGAGTCAAACATCGTTGTTCGGATAGATTCGTTAATCCAAATACAACCTACCCCCGTCTTTTCCGTCTTTTTCTTCGTTATAAATAGGGATGAATTGGGCGGTTGGGACGAGGTATGGGCTAATTAGCCCGTCAGCTATTTATAGCTTCCGGTCAGGGCACGGGCAAGGTCGGGTTGGGACAGTCTTCACCTATGTCCAACTCATGGCTCGATCGGTTCAAGCAGTTTCGGCCTATAACTTAGTCAAATCCGGGCCGGGCACAACAAATCGGGCCAAAATTATTATTATTATTTATTTTAATAACTAGTATTATAAAATGGATAATTGATTAAGTTTTATTAATTAATAAGTTTTTATAAATTAAAATAATTTTATTAATTTTATTTAATAATTATTTTAATTAAATTTTAATTTTTTCGATAAGTAAAAATAATATCTTTAAAATAGATTTAACTTCGATGCTAATTTTTGCATGCATAAGTAATGTAGGCAATAAGGGAGAGCAAAAAATACGAGTTAGATCATATCATTTTGCTTAATAATAAATTAAATTAATTTCAACTTTTATAAAATTTGAATTCAATTAAATTTTTTAATTAACTTGAGTTAAAATAGATTTAGTTTATCAACGAATTTAAAATATTTTAAATTTTGTTGAGTTTGTAAAATTTAAATTTAATTCTATTGAATTTAAAATTTGAAATTTTTTAGATTTAAGTTTAAATATCATTTTGAATTCAAATAATTTAAACTTTATTTAATTAAATTAAAATTTTAATTCTTTACTTGAGTAATAAGTAAGGAATGCACTTTATATCTTTACTTATGAGTTATGACTTTTTAAAATGCAAGCGTTTCGTTATAACTTTTTACTTTTATAAATTTCGATTCAATTTTCAACTTTTTTGTTATGTTTTTAATTTTCAAGTTTAACTTACTTAAAAATTCTTATGTTTAAAATTGACTAATTTATGTAAATTAATAAATTCTTATAAATAAAAATTAATCGATGTTTATTTAATAATTTTTAAATTAAAATTTATAATTATATTTTCTGATTATTTAATATTGGTTAAATCATTAATATTATGTCTTAAAGTATATTTTTAAAATATGAACAAAGAACGTAATTTTACATGAAATTTCTATAATTATTATAACTTAATTTTTAATAATAAATATTTTTAATTAAATAAAATATAAATCTTAAAACATTTTGTATAATAAATAACAAGAGACTTTTAGTATAATAGTAGTAACTCGAGATGACTTTGAAATCAATCCTACGTGGATGACATTGAAACTTAGCCAACAAGTCAGTTCAGCGTGGCATCTTGTGTCCACACTCATCTCTCATTGGGAGCATCATTGATTGTTTGTTGTAATTCCCACAATTACCCTTCAAAGTTTCAAGCAGCAACCGACTCAATGTAAGGCTGTTTCAGTAAATACACTGAAAGTCAGGATTTTCTTGGTGCTATAACAGGCGGTCCCGGAAACGGCCATTTCTGATTTAACCCGGTTCTTGTCCCCAAATCCGAGAAGCTAAGTGAACAGCGAAAAACCGGAGATGGAAGGCGAGTGCAAAACCGCGGTCGAGTCCCTGTCGGTTAGGTTTCCGGCGAGAGAATCGTCTTCGGCAAGTCCTCGAGTGAATCACGGCTCCGTCCAATTGCTGCTTCAGAACCATGCGAACTTCAAGCTCAGTGCTGCGCCGCTTCGGTTCATGTACTCTAGCAGTGAAGGAAAGTGGCAGGACTGTCCCGGAGAAGTGGTCGAGTCTTTGAAAGTTGCTTTCGCCGAGGGGAAGACGGTCGCCGATGCTTCAATTGGTGGCGTGAGTTATTTGTTTGATTTGTTGCGTATGTTGCAGGTTGATCTGGAGAGTGGGGCACAGAGATCAATTGCTTGGATTGATGTGAAGGGGAAGTGTTTTTTCCCTCAAGTTTGCGTCTGCGAGGAGATGGAAGGCGAGTGCGAGACCGCGGTCGAGTCCCCGACGGTTAGGCTTCCGGCGAGAGAATCGTCTTCGTCGATTCCTCGAGTGAATCACGGCTCCGTCCAATTGCTGCTTCAGAACCATGCCAACTTCAAGCTCAGTGCTGCGCCGCTTCGGTTCATGTACTCTAGCGGTGAAGGAAAGTGGCAGGACTGTCCCGGAGAAGTGGTCGAGTCTCTGAAAGTTGCTTTCGCCGAGGGGAAGACGGTCGCCGATGCTTCAATTGGTGGCGTGAGTTATTTGTTTGATTTGTTGCGTATGTTGCAGGTTGATCTGGAGACTGGGGCACAGAGATCAATTGCTTGGATTGATGTGAAGGGGAAGTGTTTTTTCCCTCAAGTTTGCGTCTGCGAGGACGGTGACGATGATTTGCAGGAACCGGAGGTTCAGAGTATAAAAATCGAGGTTATGGTTGATGGAAATTCTACTAAAGCACAACAAATGGAGGGAGTTCAACAAGAGGCCGAGGTTAGTTCGACAAAGAAGGAAGATGACGACGACTTTGAAGGATCAAAACGGCAGGATTTTTTAAATTTGCCTGAAGTGGAAACATCTAGATGGCCGAGTACGAGGTTACTGCCAGAAGGTGAGATCGTTTTCTCTATGTATAAGGACTTCTTTTTATCTGGAATGAGGGGGGTCGATCCAGGTGTTACTATTAAGGCAATTTATCAGTGCACACGCGTGGGTCCCTTGGAGAAAGCGCGTTATGAGGTTTTTGAGAAGCAAACTGAGCTCACAAGGGCTCTTCGTGGTTCGTGCAATATGGTGTATGCTTGGCATGGTGCTTCTGCGAAAGTTGTTGATAACATTTTAGCGTATGGGTTTGGAGTGCGTGGCAAGAACTTTGCTGGGGTTGAACCTTACCGGTCTGGTATTTTGCTGTCTCCTTTGGCATTGCCATTTGAGAGGTGAATCTTGCTATTTGTGAATGTACAATGTCTTTTTAGTTTCTTCAACAAAACAATGTCTTTTTAGTGTTAGGGTTACTGATGATTAGTTTTATTCGTGGGTTTGTGTTTCTTCAGTGCTAAGTTGGCTGAGGCGGATGGTAATGGTGAAAAGCATGTTATGCTGTGTAAAGTAATACTAGGAAATGTAGAGAAAGTGGAACTGAGATCTAAGCAGTTTTATCCTTCTAGTGTTCACTATGATAATGGTGCTGATGATCCTAGGAATCCCAAGTGGTATATTGTTTGGTCAAGTAATATGAATAGCCACATTATACCCGAGTGTGTTTTGAGCTTCAAACTTTCTAATTCAGTGCAAGGTAAACCCCCGTTTCTGCTTTTAGTCGTGGTTACCTCTTCTTGAACTCCATTTTGGAAGGAATTTCATCACTTTTGTTTGTTTAGGTCATGTGAGGAGCTTGATGAGGTATTCCCTCCAAGAACTTTGTAAAAAAATCAGAAACTTGCTTCCTCCCTCCAAATGCCAGGAAGTGGAGACTTTATATAATGCTTCTAAGGTAAAGAGCATAGAAATCTTGCTTCTCTCATATTATTGATTGTAATTTGTGCTTGGAGAGTTATGCACGTGGCTTATTACAGGATGGGAAGTTGGCCAAGAATATTCTCATAAGACAGTTGCGACAAGTTGCTGGAGATGAGGTGCTTAAGACTGCAATCCAGGAGCTTCGTGGCTTACCATGAGTTTCTCTCAGGTTCTGACTTCCTTTGGGAGGAGAAGGCTTGCTTCTTTTAATGATAGACATGTAATATTAGCTCACTGTCAGATAATAGTAGAATTAGCAAGGAACTGTTACAGTGCATTGTAGCTGAAGTAGCAGCGTTTCATTTCCAATAATAAGAAATAAAGGTTTTACCTAATTGAAAGATTTTTTGCAATCTCTTAGCAATTATAAACAAAGTACTATTTTGTTTAAATTTCCCTTCAGAAAAACTTCTGAGGTTCATAAGCATGATATTTTGTGGCTGAGACAGTAAACATGTCCGATGCTTGATTGTGTTCTTGTGCACATGCTAATTAATGTTTCTTATGATACCATGTTTGAGTTTAGGAAACTGTTAGTTTTGAGTTCCGCAGAAATCGGAGTTTTAAGTGCTCGTAAAGCTTTTATCATTACTATAGACTTCATGTAGGTTGTTGAACGAGTCCTCTTGATTGCATGCATGAAGATAAGATCAACATGCAATAAGCTTGACATGTGTTACATGCATTTATGAGGTTTCAAATAGTTCTTGTAATACCTGTTGCATGAGCAATTCTGATCATCAAATCTTTGCTTGGTCAGTATATATTTAGTTACTGACAACATGACAGTTCAGCTACTATTTCAGTAGACATAATGTCTTATTTATGAGAATCTTAAAGATGCGAATCATTTATATGCTTTATGGGCCAAGGCCTTCCAATCTTAGGGAGAAATCTACTAATTGGTATAGTGTTTATGATGTATTGGTATTATGTTTATGTCATATCTTGGATCTAAATCTTTCATGGTAATCTCCTTGCTGGTATCCATGCTGCAATAGGTTATTGAGTTATATTTTGATCTCAACTGCTTTTAGGATTGAAGTATAATTGATCTCTGTCTGGAAAAGTTTGTTTGACCTACTTTTTATTTGCTTCCTACTGCGTTGGAATTTAAAATCTACCGGTAATATTACAAAGTTTTGATGTTGATTATGAGATAATGAAGAAAGGACTGATGTTCTTGTTATATGCTTTAATTAAACAAGTGCTGATCATGTTTCCCTTGAAGTATGCAGTCTAAGGCTTGCATTTTCACAACATGCAAATTGTAGTTCTTTCCGGTTCTTTATTTAATGGAATTGAATATAGCCTTTGGCATGTGATTTTAATTTTTTGACCCAGTGCAATTGTACACTTCAGGACTCATCTAAAATGATAAGGAGTTTAGCAGGTGTTAGATGGAAGTCAGACTTCGGATTGCTGTTCATGAGATAACGTGACCATTTACTTTTCTTATGACACATACATTTTGTGAATCTTGAAGGCTTCATTGTCTCATCTTTAAGTTGAAACTAATGAGATAAGATTTGTTCCACGTCAGGAAAGATTGATCTTCTTGACTTGTGAGACATGTGATTACTAATATATTCAGTACGATGGAGGCGAAACTGCAATCCCAATGTCAATTCAAAGGTAAATTGTTGCTTAATACCTTTTCACTGATTTGAGTGTGAGAGATGCACATTTCATTTTCAAAGCATGAAGGATTACATATTGGATGGATCTTCTTTTATACATGTTTTCTTTGGCTGGTGATTTATAAATTGTAACCAATGGCTACTGTATTATTTTATTTTGGATGGGTGATGGTAACTTCTCCACCTGGTGGGTGCATATAGTTGTGTAACGATAATCTAGCCCCCCCTCTCTCTCTCTCACACACACACACACACACACGCACACACACACTCTTTTTTGCTTGGCATCAATGTTGGATGCTTAACTTATTCAGAGTTCCTTCAACAGTTAAATTTCGTTCTTGTTTTGAGTGCTTGTCATATTGTTGCACTTAGTGAGCGTTGGGCAGATTATTTATAGTTCTTTTCTGTAGCCTGATTTCTTTGTCAAAAGTTGGATTCCAGCAATGAAAAAGAAACGTAACTTCTACTGAAAGATGGTATTTCATTGTTGTGGAAATCACGAGATTGAGGGATTTCCTTCTATTTTGATCTTCCTAAATTGGAGGCAATCTCCCCTCCTAATTATATCCTTCCGTAGATAGGTTTCTTTCCTAAATTAGAACCTTGTTTGTACATTATAAAACTATATCTTGTCCAGAAAAAGAAGAACTGTAAGAGAAGTTGTTCGTCCCCGTGGAAGGAGGGTGGATTAACTGAACCTTGTAATACACTATGTCATTCTTGTTCCACTCTATTTTTCTACATGGTATCAGAGCGGGTGTGACCGCCATCTTCAATGACTGTCACCACCAGCAGCTCCATTCCTTATGAAACTCTCGATAACGAGAGGGAGGTGTTCCCTATCATAGCCACACAAAATGTGGAGTCTTCCTCATTCAATCTCACAGTGGAGAAACTAAGCAGGAGAAACTACCTAGAATGGGCCCAGGATATGCCCAAACTTGACAAAACCCATTCATCAAAATGATTCATAAGCCTGTTATCAAAATCCTCATCCCTAAGATGAGTGTCACCAGCTGTGACTTTCACCTAAAAAATCCCCTCAATCGTCACTAAAGAATCATCAAAAGTTCCTCCACCAAAATCAAAGATGAGAATACTCTGCTCTCCTTTCCTCAACGCTTTTTTGTCCAAGCCATACGCAATAGCAACAACTGTGGGCTCCTTAATTCTTATCAAATTAAGCCCTGCAATAATGCCAACGTCCTTCGTAGCTAGCCTCTGCAATTCGTTGAAATAAGTAGGCAAAAGGGGTTAGAAATGAGATAGAGAAGATGGTGGAGGCGAGGAGAGAGTTTGATTTGAGAAGAGAAGAGCTCGATTTCTTCATCTACGGAGGCAGTGAGAGATGGTGAAGAGAAGACAGTGAAGAGGCGAGGAGAGGTTTTGATGAAATGAAATTTGAAGTTTGAAGAGAAGAGCTCGATTTCTACATCTATGGAGGCAGTGAAAGATGTTGAAGAGAAGATCTGAAGTTGGTGAAGAGAAGACAGTGAAGAGGCGTGGAGAAACTCGAGAGGGTTCGATGAAATGAAACTTGAAGTAGCCTTTAGCGATATCTGTAGTTCTGTACAGTGACAAACCGGTTAGACCGGTTCAACAAAAAATCAACTGGTTCGTTGATAAACTGGCCAGTTTTTATACATAGAGATTATTAGGTAAAATCGAACCCGATCACTGGCCGGTTTAACGGTTTTTAAAACCTTGGAAGAAACCACTCACCACCGAAACGTTGGCTCTGCAACGCTGGAGATTCAAAAATTCAATAGTAACTGCATGGCTGATGAACTTGATGCAGCCCTCCATCGGAAAGACCTATTTGTTTTTGCCGACAACACATGATGTTCGGGAAGTCGTTCGGGAGACCTACTCGGATGTTGAAAATGCTTCCCAAATCTTTGAGATCAAGACCAGATTGTGTCAACTGAAACAAGGTGAAAGGGAAGACACTAAATATTATATGGAAATGGTGTGGCTTTGGCAAGAACTCAATCTAAGTTCAGATGAGGCTTGGGGATGCCCTAACGACAGCACATGCTACAAGAGGAAGGTACAAAGCGAATGGGTTTTTGAGTTTTTGGTAGGGTTGAATCGCGAACTCGATGAAGGGAGGGGCCAAATCTCGAGTCGACGCCCTCTGTCATTGACGTGATAGGCTTGCAGAGGTGCACCGTGACGAGAGCCCACGGCGAGTCATGCTGAAGGAGAAAGAAATGCATGAGTCTTCTGCCCTAGCATCTCGTGGGTCACAATCGGGCCAAAATAAATGACAACTAGGCTCCAGCCAAAACCAACTTCTTATTAACTTTGGACCAACCCAGCAACAGACTTTGGGCCCAAAACAAAAGGGCGTCCTTGGTGCAAACACTGTGAGAAACCAGGTCGCGCAAGGACGATTGTTGGGAATTGCATGGGAAACCAGCAAATTGGAAACCCAGACAGAAAAATCGAGGCTATCAATCCAAAGTTAACTCTTAGGCTGAAAAGAATCTGAAAGGAAAAACTAATAACAGTAGCTTTAGTTTTGACCAACTGGACAAACAGTACGAGTTGTTCTCGACTTTCAAAACATTTGTTCAGTTATTTGCTTATGGAATATTAACCCAACGAGATAGTTGTCTAAAAGCCTTACGTACTTGTCTTAATACTCCATGGATTATCGACTGAGGAGCCTCTGATCACATGACTAGTGATTATCATTTATTTACTACATACCAACCTTGTTATGGGAATTTAGAGTTTGAACTTGCAAATGGTTCTATCTCCTCAGTAGCCGACAAAGGGAGTATTCGGTTATCTGACTCTATTATTCTTGATCATGTCCTTCATGTCCCGAAATTAGCTTGTAACCTATTATCTATAAGCTAATTGACTAGGACATTGAATTGTTCAGCTAATTTTTTTCCCGTCCTATTGCACCTTCCAGGATTTGTCATCGGGGAAGAGGATTGGCAATGCTAAGGAGTGTGAGGGACTCTACTACTTTGAGGAGGAGATTGTAAGTGACCGATGTCACACTACTCAATATCATGTTAAGACTGGTAGTGGTTAAGCATTTCTTTGTAAAGATAGTGAACTTTTATTATGGCATTCTAGGCTGGGTCATCCCAATTTTCATTATATGAAACGTTTGTGTCCATGCCATTCCTTGAATAAACAGTTCATTGATTTTCAGTGTGAAATTTGTGAATTTGCAAAACATCAAAAGGCACAATTTCCTAGATCAATATACAAACCTTCAAAACCATTCACCATGATTCATAGCGATCTATTGGGACCATCCTGAACTCAAATAGAACACACGCCAAGTGGTTTGTCACCTTTATTGATGACCATACATGTCTTTGTTGGGTATACCTCTTATTTGATCAGGTTGAGGTTTGTTCAGTCTTTATGAATTTCCATTCTATGGTCCATACCCAATTTCAAACCAATATCCAAATCCTTCATACTGATAATGGTACTAAATACTTTAATGAAGTGTTGCGCACATACCTTCAAGGGCATGGCATAATCCACCAAAGCTCTTGTGTAGATACACCCCAACAAGATGCGATTGCTGAAGGGAAAGACCGACACATCCTTGAAATTGCCCGAGCCTCTTCACTACCCTCTTACCTAAAATTTTTTGGGGGGATGCTATCCTAACAGCTACCTATCTAATCAATCGAATGCCTAGTCGTATCCTATCCTTTATCACACCGGCTCAAAAGTTCCAGGAATCCTTACCCACCTCAAGACTCATTTTTGATTTGCCATTAAGAGTGTTTGGGTGCACTGCCATTGTTCATGTCCACCCTCATAATCGCACCAAATTAGATTCACGAGCCATTAAATGTGTCTTCCTTGGCTATTCCCCTACTCAAAAAGGCTACCGATGTTATGACCCTCTCACCTTTGGGGGAAGATGAAAAGAAACAAAAAAAAAAGTGTTGGTTTACTCAAGGTGGCGAAAGCCACAATCTCAAGAGAACCTCACACCCGAAGCCCATTGACAAATCCAACCCACCATGACCAGGTAATAAATTCTGATGACCTAAATCTTCCTATTGCTATGAGAAAACAACCATGTTCTTGTACTCGTCATCCTATATCAAAATTTGTGCCCTATAATACCTTATCTACCAAATATCGTGCTTTTACCTCTAACCTTGACAGGATCATAATCTCAAAAGATATTCACGAGGCTATTCAAAACCTGAGTGGAAGGGAGCCGTATTAGAGGAAATGAGAGCTCTTGAAAAGAATGAGAGATGGGACGTGGTGGAGGTACCGAGAGGAAAAAGACCAGTTTGATGCAAATGGGTATTCACAGTAAATTATAAGATAGATGGTACGGTAGAACGGTGTAAGGCGTGACTTATTGCAAAAGGGTTTACTAAGACCTATATAATTTGACTACACAGAGACCTTTGCACATGTGGCAAAGCTAAATACAATACGAGCCTTACTCTCTTTGGCAGCCAACTTAGATTGGCCACTACATCAATTTGACATAAAAATTGCCTTTTTAAATGGTCAGTTAGAGGAAGAAGTCTTTATGACCTTACCACCGGGGTTTTACGAACAGGGGGAGGAAGGAAAAGTTTGTAAGCTAAAGAAATCATTATATGGGTTAAAACAGTCTCCAAAAGCATGGTTTGATAGATTTGCTAAAGTGATAAAGGGTCAAGGATATCAACAGGGCCATTCGGATCATACCATGTTCTTTAAACAATCCAAAGAAGGGAAGAAAACTATCTTAATTGTATATGTGGACGTCATTTTACTAACAAGGGATGATGTATTCGAAATGGCAAGGTTGAAGAAAGTCCTGGCCACTGCATTTGAAGTAAAAGACCTTGGCTAGATGAGATATTTGTTAGGCATGGAGTTTGCTAGATCAAAAAAAAGGAATCAGTGTTTCACAGGAAAGTATGTGATTGATCTATTAAATGAAACTGGATGCTAGGTTGCAAGCCGAGTGATACTCCTATAGAAACAAGGGAACGATTGATACAGGGAAATCAGTTGACAAACAAAGATACCAAAGATTGGTGGTAGACTAATATATCTCTCTCATAACAAACTAGACATCGCCTTCGCAGTAAGCGTGGCGAGTCAACATATGCATTCACCGAAGGAGGCTCACCTTGAAGGAGTGAAGATTCTCAGGTACCTCAAAGGTACTCCTGGTAGAGGCCTATTCTTTAAGAAATGTGATGGAAGGGGAATATAAATGTTTACAGATGCAAATTGGGCTGGCTCTAGTGATGATAGAAGATCAACTTCTGGATATTGCACTTTTGTATGGGGAAATCTAGTTACGTGGAGAAGCAAGAATCAAAACGTAGTAGCTTGAAGTAGTGCTAAAGCCGAGTTCAGAGTCGTGGCACACTGTATATGTGAAGGTTATGGCTAAAGAAACTCTTGCAAGAACTACATATCACATTAGAATCACCTATGAGACTCTATTGCGATAACAAAGCAACAATCAGTATTTCCCTCAATCCAGTTCAACATGACAGAACCAAGCATATAGAGGTGGACCGACACTTATATCAAAGAGAAAGTTAAAGAAGGGATAATTTGCATGATATATATTCCTACTACGGAGCAAACAGTCGATATATTCACTAAAGGGTTGTCAAGGCAAAATTTTGATGATTTCATTGGCAAGTTGGATATGATCAACATTTACGATCCAGCTTGAGGCGGAGCGTGGAAATCACAAGATTGAGGGATTTGCTTCTATTTTGATTTTCCTAAATTGGGGGCAATTTCCCCTAATTATATCCTTCTGTAGATAGGTTTCTTTCCTAAATTAAAACCTTGTTTGTACATTATAAAACTCTGCATCTTGTAATTAAAAAAAGAAGAAATATAAGAGAAGTTGTTCGTTCCTGTGAAAGTAGGTTGGATTAACTGAACCACGTAATTTACTGTCATTCTTGTTTGACTCTATGTTTCTACAATTGTCTTATTAAGTCCTTGAATATCACAGTTTTTTTAAAATTGAATCTTGAAATGATGAAAATTATATCATTGCAAGGTTCAGGTGGTGAGCCATGGCAACCAAACTTTAAATGCTGTCGGTTTAGTTGATTTTGGGATGCCAGTGATGTTAGGACTTTATTGGAAAAATATGGGAACCGAATGAGAGTCTTTCATGGGTAATTTGTGACAAATCTTTGAGGGTAATAAGACAATATTGGACTCAAAGTCTGCATAACCAGGCATTATGTCTCATGATATACTCTGCAGTCAATCAGGCTTGATTAGTCACGGAGATGTCATCAATATATCTGTTTTTCTTCAGTTTTCAGGTTATTGTCATCAAAGCGAGATGTGAGATCCACACTCTTTCAGCTATACAAAACTTTTGTATGCTGCAGTAAATATCTTGAGTGAGCACTTATTTGCATTAAGTTGGTGGAGATGGTCAATTAACTCGTGGACTGGAGAGTAATGGAATCTTTATGCTTTGATAGGGAGAGTCAAATTTGTCAACAGAGGTTAATGTGTAGCTAATTCTTTTCCTGTACACCTATGCAAACTGTACTTGGTTTGCACTGCAGCATGGTCTACATTGGGTTGATAATTATTTATAAGATCCTAAGTTTGGAGTTGGATACTCTTCTGTTGTGTTGATAAACATATTTCTGATCCTAAGTTTGGAGTTAGATACTTTATATTGTGATGATAAATATGTATTTCTGATCCTAAGTTTATAGTTAATACTTCATGCACCCAATCATAACCACTAACAAAAACTAATTTTTCTGAAAAGTATCACATAATTACATTAAAAGAATATAAAATGTTTGGCAAAGTCCTTTAGATTTGTTAACTATAGAAAAGTTTGACCTTAATTTGAAGTTGAGCTAGAGGGAGTAGCAAGGAGAGCGGAAATAACTAATGTTGGGAGTATTTGAACATCCTATCTTGGTAGTATTTGAGCCTCCTGGAAACTGCTTTGGCTCATCAGTGAGAATTGTTAACTATAGAAAATGTTTGATTAGTTTGACTTTAATTTGAAGTTGAGCTAGAGAGAGTAAGGAGAGCGGAAATAACCAATGTTGGGAGTATTTGAACATCCTATCTTGGTAGTATTTGAGCCTCCTGGAAACTGTGAGAATTGTTAACTATAGAAAATGTTTGGTTAGTTTGACTTTAATTTGAAGTTGAGCTAGAGAGTAGCAAAGAGAGCGGAAATAGCTAATGTTGGGAGTATTTAAACATCCTATCTTGGTAGTATTTGAGCCTCCTGGAAACTGCTTTGGCTCATCTGTGAGAAGCTTTTTCCCAAGTTGATAAGTCTATTGGCAATATTTCAGTGATACATCTCTACTATTTGTCACCTGAGATGCTTCTATAATAGTAGTTATCTGCACCTGTGTGTGTGCTTTATTGCCAATTTACACGTGTGGTGAATTTAAGCTAGGCACGAGTCATATCGTATGTCAACGTGTGTGGTGAATTTAAGCTAAGCATGAGTCATATCGTATGGAAATATATCTCTCTGAAACATTATTTTTTTTCACCGAGCATAACTGAAAGCCCCTCTTTGTGGGTTCTGCTCCAGGCGGTATGTTCTATATCAAGTATAGGGACATCAAATAATAAAGTCATATGAGTTCTGAACTTCTGTCCTTGCACAATGATGAGGGGGTCATTAGCTAAATCTTGCGTATAATTGTTTACGACTCCATTGTTGGTTGCTATCGTCTGTATGCACCAATTGACTTCATTGATGTGGTGCAAGCTGGAATCAATGTTATTCCGATTTCTTGTTAGTAGTAAGATAAAATGACTTTTTTGGGAGGGAGAAGGGTATTCAAACACATCACGGTAATAATTTTACATGCATGGCTGTTTATGAGTGATCATTATTATTTAGTTTTTAATTGCTTGCTAGGTTCAGACTGTAGGACCAAATCCCTCTTGGGTTGATTATCAGGTTCCAGACATGTGTAACGGCAAAAAGACTGTTCAGGCAAGCTCTTGAATGATATGTCTTAACAATCGAGTCTCCTCGTTATCAATGAACCATATGTTTCAGGTAAAGGTATGCTTCAGTCACAGGACTAAAATATAATCTCCTGGAATTCTTGGGTGCTTTTGCTTTTCCTATGTACACTTCAGTGGAGACAATAATAACTCCTGCTAGTGATTCCCCTTCATGTTTAAAGCCAAAATGTTATAAAGAGGTACAAGCTTAAATTAGTGTTGGACACACCATTTCATTTTCAAGGCCTATTGGGTTGAAACTCTGAGTCATCCTTGTCAGAGGAAAGAAGAAAGCTTCAGCTAAAGAAATATATCGACTCTGTAAAGGGTTGCTCCAGTGTTCTTGTCCGATTCCATATATCACAAAAAAGGAAACATCATTTATATGTTAATCGTTGCCTTACTTTTATAACACTTGCCAAAAGCAGAAAACCCAGAACGCTGCTTAAGAAATGTAGTGTGTACTGACTCGACTTTTTCATGTCTATCAGCCGTTTGTGTTTAGCCTCATGACTTTATTCCCTTCGCTTCGTTTGGGTGTGGCTTGAGCCAAAGCCGTGAAGGTCAGATCGTGGCTGTTCCTCTCACTAGGTGCCTTCTTTCATTGCACAAAAGTTGGAATACTGTCTCAATCTAACGGCCCCATGTGTCTGCCACCTTTGTGAGTGACATTTGTTGGTCATACTAATCAAATCTAACCCAACAGAATTGCAGGAGGAAGCTTATCCATTGAGTGGAATTCGTCAAGTGTTTTTCTGGACAGGCTTATCCGAATTTGCCCTCAATTTGAAATATTTCCACTTGACTGCACTAATTAGCTTATTTTATCAAATGAACCTAAACTTGTGAAGTCCCTAATTGTCGGGATGATAAAATATAAGATTAGTGTCAAGACGCTTTCATTGCTCGGAGTTTAAAATGTCGCAACCTGATGTGGTCTACAACGTTGTCTTGTATGTGTGTCTTGTCTGATCAACGTCCAGCCTAATCCGCCTGCTCTTATTTTGGCTTGATTACGACCATGTTTTGTTTATTGTTACTGACATCATCAGTTCATGACATAATTAATAAAGAAAATTTACTATTTAGAGTCTATTTTAAAAATAATGACAAGTTGAAGATTTAATATGTACTTAAAATAATAATAATTATTATTAAAGAGTTTTAACAGATATTAAAAGTACAAGTTAGATTAAAATATTATTTTTGTTTACAACAAATGATCAACCCAAGGCAATAGATCTTTCAAATGCTATTTTGTAGACGATTATTACCATTGGCTGCCGGATTGTCTAATTTTACTTAATAATTGCAGTTTGGATGCACAAGACTTGTCATCCGTGGCTAAAAATAGCCATGATTAGATTAGATGAAAACATTGCATGCATTTCTTTAACACCTTTATTCTAAGGTAGCACTAAGGACTTTGAGTCAGTGTTTAATCCCATCAAGGCTAAGATAGAGACTGCAATATAAAAGTAATTGACACAATCGTTCCATATCTAAATTCTTTTTCATCAATTAAAAGACACCTTTGAATGTTATCTGTTTTTAATAAAATTTTTTAATTTTTTATTTTGATAAACACATATTTAAATAACACTTAATGATTATTCAATTAACAAGATTTTATTTTTTAATATAATTAAATTTCTTTGTATGATAATGATTAGGCCTTGATTTCAACTTTTTATAAAAATACAAAAGTTCAAATTAAATTAAAAATTGAGTTTAATTCAAATTTAAGTTGGACTAAAAATTTTGAAATTAATTAGATTTTTTCAAAATTTTTAAATTTTAATTATTTTATGCATTAATTAATCCTATCAAAGTTGTGAGTATTTATTCAATCGGTATAAGAAAAAAGGAAAGAGTAAGGACTAAAAAAAATATTTAATAATATATTATAATTAAATAAACATTATTTTATATTAATTTTTAGTAGAAATGTCATTAAGCTGGGTTGAGTCGGTTCAGGAGAATCCTAGGTTGGATGGCTTACGTGCCGGCCAGGCCCATCCTTAATTTTTTTGTTGGATGGCTTACATGCCGGCCAGGCCCATCCTTAATTTTTTTGAAAAAAAATTTACAAAACGATGTCATTTTATCATTTCGGTCTAGCTACAGGTTAGATTGGGCCGCCCCATGCTTATCTCAACTTCGACTTATGGCCCGATCAATCCGAACTATTTTAACCCATAAATCGATTACATCCTAATTTTTAGAATGCGCCTCAATTCCTCACCATATTTGAATGACATGGCTGTGAAAAATGCCACCTGGCAAGCCGAGAGTAAGTTATATGTATATACTCTTGGGAGTATAATTATTTAGGTACAGGCGTGAACGCGAGACAACGCGTATAAGTACGCGCTCAACCTGGCTTCGTCCGGCCTCTCACTCTCTCACTCTCTCTTTCTACTTCACCATCCGAGAAAATTACACACACAAAAAAACACCAAGCATACATTTTCTCCGGTCACTCTCTCTCTCTCTATATATACGTGTTTGTTATATGTATTCACGCCTTAAATATCTTCCCCTCTCGACCCGGTCTTCGACACTACTAGTATTCGCATTCTCCGCTCTTCTCCCTCCTTAACTCTCAACTTCTTCTTCTTCTTCTTCTCTTCTTCTGATTTCTAGGGTTTGATTTGCGGACATGAAGCTGCACGATGAAACTGTGCTGGGAGATTTTGACCGAGACGATGAGGTATCGGTGGAGGATGAGGTGGTTGCGTCGTCGATCGCCGTAAGGTATCCTCTCCAGAGGAATCTTGTTGTCGTCGGTTACGCTCTTACCTCCAAGAAGATTAAAAGCTTCTTGCAGCCCAAGCTTGAAGGTTTAGCTAGGTATTAATCTCTCTCTCTCTACTGTAATCCTCTCCAGACATTTCTGGGTTCTCATGATTTGTTTTTGGGTTGTTTTGATTGTAATTTTCAGTGGCAAGTATGATTTAGGACAATACGCTTCTTTCAACGTGGTTTTAATCCATGTCTTGTGCGTTCTTCTCTTTAATGTAGAGGACGCGAATATTTTTTGGCCTTTTAGAGGTCGCTTTCGTTTAGTTGTCCAGAAAGTGATCTTTATAAATAAATAATAATAATAACGTCTGGTTGAATCTTAATTGAAACTATGGTTACTTATTCTCCATAGACATCTTACCACCCGACGTGTAAAAGGACTTGTTCGCTCAAACGTTGTTGATTGGATTGCTTTGTTACCTCTGCCCCTGGATTTAGGGACCATGCAATGGTTGTTTTTTCGTCTAAAAATAATTTGGGAGTTTGTAGTAACTATTTCACTTAACTGGGTATACTCCATTTCATAGTGTTCCTGTACCCACTGGCCATACTCGACTGTATGATTTAACAGTAAGCCCCAACACCTATATTGGCTTCTTTCCTATTTCATTGCTCTTTGTTGCTTTGATTTGTTTAATAGTTAGGTTGATCAAACTTACTGACTCTTTCGGTAATATAATCTATGCCTCCGTAATTCATTTGTCAGTGGTTGCAGTTGTTCCTAATTGTTTGCTGTGGTGCAGGAACAAAGGGATATTATTTGTAGCCATTGATCTAAACAGGCCACTTTCAGCTCAAGGCCCTTTTGACATTGTACTGCATAAGGTTAGAATTTCCTTTTCTATTCAACTTCCTCTATGAATAAGTTGGTTATCATTTGATTACGATATTCCTATTATTTTTCATGTGCTTGTGCTGGAAAGAGGAAGCTTATGGATCGATTATTACACATGCATGATTAACTACTCCCTTTGCGTCTATGCTAGGAAATTTGACACATTTTTAATTTCTCTTTTTCTCTTCTCCAATACAGCTAATTGGACGCGAGTGGCGGCAGATTCTTGAGGTAATTTTTGCTATGTAAATTTCTGATGAACATCCATAATGTTGTATTTGCTTGATTGCTTGCATGCTCCTATGGTGTCTTCCACGAAGATACAGGATCAAATATAATCGACTTTTGAATGCTTGAATCTTATTTATGTTTGACACAACTTGCAGAATTCCTTGCTCTTTCCCCCATCATGAATCATGACTTGATAGTTGAGATCGAGGCTAGAGAGTGGCGATTATTCTACTTCATGGCCATCTAGCTGATTCCTTCAGGTTTCCTGAAAAACATTTTGTGTTACTATGTTGACCCTTTATGTCAGTTGAATATAGATTGACTAGTAGGCTACCTTTACCAACCATTTTAAAATTCCAAACATGAAATTCACTTCACTCTTACTATCCAGAATTTTTTAAACCTGTTTATTGCTTTACCAATATGATCAGGTTTTTGAACTATTATCATCAAATTGGCCCCGTTGAATTCACAAGACAGAGTTGCTATGATTGTAGTTGCAAAAAATTTTGACCTCATCTATTTCTTCATTTGTTGATTCCTTCCAGTTGGAAGCACTTGGATATAATCCTTGTGGTCATGGCTCATAATACTGTTTCGAGAAATGCTTGTCTGCTTTTCCAGAGATTTTATCTGGAGGAGAGTATTATATCCTAGTGTTGTTAGCTGTGATCCCTGCATCTCATTTCCTCTTCAAGTTACATGCTTACTGACAAGAGCTCTCTTGGAGGTGGAATCCCAAAGTGACATTGTGAATGCTAGTCTTTATTATGAAATTTTGATTTTAGAAAATAATTTCACCGTCATGGATCATTTGTTTTGTAAACTATTGAGGTTATTTGAGGGTGGCTGTTTGTAAAAAGTGACCACTGCAGCTTAGTTACGTATACCATCTCAATTTTAGCCATTAGACTGTTGACATGTGCAGTAATGATAACTAAAATATTATCCCTTTTATATTGTAAATTGTTTTGAAAATTTGCACTTTTTCTTCTTCTAACTAGTGGTGCTGGGATGTTGTTGTAATGCAATATGGACTAAAAATGAACTTCATTGTTTAATGCTAAAAGGGTAAATTTTGGTAATTGAATGTTTATTCATGTATCAAGCCCAAGATGAGTGTCTATATATCCTAGAAGAGGAGCTATTCATGACTCTTCCTGTACATTCTGTATTTATGTAGCAGATTATGTTGATACTATATAATTCCCAGTAATTAACTTGCAGATATCCAACAGGATTTTTTTTTTCATTTCACTGGTTTGAGATGAAAATTCTTCAGGTCTATGATAATTTCATTTTATTTGCTTATTATTTATTCTAGGACTATAGGAGGATACATCCAGAAGTCACTGTTCTTGATCCTCCAGATGCCATACAGCATTTGCACAATCGCCAGTCCATGCTTCAGTGTGTTGCTGAGATTAGTTTGTCTGATTCTTATGGTATATATTATTCTCTGATGATAAAATGAGGAATAATTTTATGCCCAGATGACAATTGTTACAGTTTCTTCATCCAAGCATCAAATCATTCGTACATTGTTCTCTTTGTGCTTTGAAGGTAAATAGTTGTATGTACCTGATTTGTTATTATGCTGTAGGAAAAGTAGATATTCCCCGCCAATTAGTTATTAAGAAGGATGCATCATCAATCCCTGATACAGTCACCAAAGCTGGGCTCGCGCTACCACTTGGTATTTTTTTGGTCTCAAACTGCATCTTCCTGTATGTGTAGGAATATATATTTCATCAGTTTCTAGAAACTGTTTTGAATGTGGAAATATTTTAAGGGTTTTGTATGTTCGCAATTGATCATAGCGCATTTCACCTATACTAATTGCCCCCATTTGTTTTAGTTGCAAAGCCACTAGTTGCTGATGGGAGTACCAAATCACACGAGTTATCTCTTGCCTTTGATCAACGCTCTCTTCGAAAACTTGAACCTCCACTTGTCCTACAGGAGTTTGTTAACCATGGTATGTAGTAATGAATTTGCACCAAGTTTCATGTGTACCACAAATGTGTTATAATTCCAGAAGTGCTGTTATATGTGTTGCAGGAGGCGTTATGTTCAAGGTTTATGTTGTTGGGGAGGCAATAAAGGTGGTCAGACGCTTCTCTTTGCCTGACGTCTGTAAGCGGGAGCTTACCAATAATGCTGGTGTTTTACATTTTCCAAGGGTTTCGTGTGCTTCAGCTTCTGCAGATGATGCTGATCTGGATCCTCACATTGCTGGTTAGTTGCCTGATCAGAGTCTTTGGCCATTGAGTTGTATCTTTATAAGCTTATTTCCACCTTGTCAACGCATATCTTATGTAACAGAAATGGTTAGATAAGCTCTGCAGCGATAGCTAATATTAAGGCATGTCTATGACAGTGAGTATTTTCTAACGTTTCTTTTGATTCAGAGCTCCCTCCAAGACCTTTACTTGAGAAACTGGCAAAGGAACTCCGTTGCCGGCTGGTAGTTTTCCTCATGTTCACTACTGATTTTTTAACAGCTTGTATATATATATGGCAAATTGCAATAGCTAGTGTTTACTTGACATATTCTTTATTGTCTTTGATTGTATGTAGGGCCTCCAGTTGTTCAACTTAGATATCATACGTGAGCATGGGAAAGGAGATCAATATTACGTCATTGATATTAACTACTTTCCAGGCATGTAAAATTTTGATCTTGTATTTGTTAGACCCCCAATTAAGATTACCTATGCGAGAAAGAAAGGAAGGGAAGCAAAGCTGTTGCCAGGTGACTCCGGATAGTTACCTAGGCCTAGAAAACAGAATATAGGGTCGTTACAATATTCTGTTACAAGTTTGTTACACTTGATGAGAATTTCTGTTACAAGTTTGTTACACTTGATGAAAATAAATAGGAGCTTTCTGTTAGAACAAGGGTAAGAAAAATTTACACTGGCATTGCTTTTTTTTCGGGAGAGAATAGGAGACTCTCTAATTCTCCTCATTGTATGGCCCTCATTTTTACATGAATGAACTCTGTCTATTGAGGCTGTGATTACGGGTCATATCAGTATTTCAATTATTTTCCTTTAAATTTTCGAATTGCTTTCAAGTTGTAATTCCTCTGAGATCCACTTTTCCCCATTTCAAAACCTCGCAGGTTTATGTTGTATCATTTTTTACAGGGGCCTGATGATTGTTTCCTTTAACTTGTGTAGCTTTACTGCTGCAGGTTATGGGAAAATGCCAGAGTATGAGCATATCTTTACAGACTTTCTCTTGAGCCTGGTACACAGTCGATACAAGAAAAAGTCCTAAAGAGTGAAAGCATGCCTGAAGTGAATAAATAAGAGCACCATATCAACATCTTCGCAGTAGTATATGGTGACCCATTCACCCTTTGGTCACAATGTATAGTAATGTAGTTCCTACTAGCAGCTGGGGGTAGCTACATGCGAAACGCAGGGACCTCACCTGCAGCTCGGCTTCTGTAATTGCTTAATTGCTGGATACAGGTCTTCTAATGAAAAATCTGACACTTCAAATATCCTGAACACATTGGAATCACTTGGTTCTTCTGGAGCATTGTGTTCCTCTGGTCACAACGACCTGTGGATTCTGCATTAAGAAGTGGAAGCACCGATGCTTCAGGAGTATCCAATAATGCCTCGTACATTTGGTCTTCTTCCAAGGTGTCATTTGGATCAACCACATGAATTTGGGTCATATACACAATCTTATATGGTCTGTACAGATATTTCGTGTTGGTTCTATCTTCCTTACCTTGTATTGGGCAGCAGTAGACTAAAACCATTTTAGGTATTTGTGTTTATGGCGCTCTCTGCCATTGTACATTCTCTTCCATTTGAAGTTGATGTTTCTTTTCTGTGCAAGTTGATTTAGCTTTCCCTTATTATACCTTCCAAGTCTCAAAACACTCATTTTATGTCTGTTAAGTTCCTAGGAGGTTTGTAGTAATTATTATATTATTTATGTAAAGACTGGCTATAGAGACAATTGAGGTCTCTCAATAACACGTAGCTTTATTTATAATAATTCAGTAAATGCCCATTCCACCACAAGTACTTATACTCGAACATAATTCAGTTTTTGCAAGAAGTAGCGTAAACATCACGGCCCAAATGCCCAGGACAAAGCACTACAAACTTCGCTAAAAATAGAACTAACCAGACTAACTTGTGACTGGAGCTTGTCGAGCTGGAGACGACGGCGACTCCGACGCATTAGCGGCATCGACGTCATTGGCCGATGAAACGAGAGACCATTCGGGAGGCAGTTTAGGCAGCGGAGGATACACAGTAGGTTTGCGCCTAATGTCCCAAGGCTGAGTCTTTTTCGGCCTAGTCTTCATGTGATGTTTCGTCCCCTTCTTCTGCGGCCTGGAAGAGCACTCTATCAACAACCCAACATCACCCTGACAAGTTCCCATTGAAGTTGGTCTCGCCAGAGTTAAGGATGGTTTAGGAACCACCACGATCGGAGAGCCAAATATGGCAGAGGCTGACATCTCTGTTATCGTCTTCTCTTCTCCGCTTCCAACACGGAAAAGCTAAAGAGGCGATGATGCTTATTGTACTTCTATGCCGTAAGAGCAATTCGGGACCTTTCAATTCGGATTGAACTTTTTGGCACATAGTTACAGAAGTAACCTTCGTTAGCTTGGGCCAATGGGCTTGAAGTTTTCATGACATGGGCCGAGCCCAATAACAAATTTTAATTTTTAAGTTCATTTTATTTGATATCCATAGACAACGATAATATGGGTGCTTGGTTGATGGGTTTAGGAAGGGGTTAATGGGTAAGGAATGAAAAGTGAGTAGTTAGTTGTTGATTATCATTATAGGAGAAAATAGTTTGATATCCCACTTTTAGGAAATCCTCCATACCCTCCATTTAGTAAAAGAACGAAATTCACTCCTTAGTAGTAGCCCTTTTTTTAAAAAAAATTAATATTAATTAATCAAAATATAATTAATTAATTAATTAAAATATAATTAATTAAAACATAATTCATTTATTAATTAAAATATTGTAATTAATTAATTTTATAATTTTAATTAATTAATTATAATATAATTAATCAAAATATAATTCATTAATTAATTACAATGTTTTAATTTAATTATTTGCAATATAATTAATTAAATTATTTTAATTATTTTAATTAATTAATTATAATATAATTAATTAAAATTTTATTAATAATTAATTAATTACATTATAATTAATTAAAATATAATTCATTCTTTAATTAAAATATTGTAATTAATTAATTAATAACCATATAATTAATTAAAAATTTATTAATAATTAATTAATTACATTATAATTAATTAAAATATAATTCATTCATTAATTAAAATATTTTAATTAATTAATTACAATATAATTAGTTAAATATTATTATTTATTTATTACATTATAATTAATTCAAATATAACTAATTAAAATATAATTCATTCATTAATTAAAATATTGTAATTAATTAATTACAATATAATTAATTAATTAAAATATAATAAATGTTTATTTCTTAATATTTTTTACAAACCAACCACTATCAATGGTAATGGTAATCATTCATTTCTCTTAACCAACCATCATAATTATAATGATAATATCTATTATTATTTTTTACTATATTCATTCTCATTCCTATTACCATGCCCCCGTGCGAACCAACAACTCCTTTAGGCTTTGTTATCCTTCTAGGTTGACTTCATTAATATGAGATGTCCCTGCGGTCAATCAAAGCGATTCCACCCTCGGTAACCCTGGATGTAACTCAACCAGTTCGTAATGCAAGTCTTTATCTACGCTATATATATATATATATATATATCATCATCATCATCATCATCATCATACCCTGAAGTTCCGCAATGAAGCAGGGTCTGGAGGGGTCTGGTAGTAAGCAACCTTACCCCTATATTGTAGAGAGATTGTTTCCAGTAGACTCACGAGCAGATGTTACAGGATAATAGTAATGTAGGTTAAAAACGTGAAAAATGTAAAAACAGAAAAAACAAAATATAATGAATATAATAATAAGTAAAGAAAATACTAAAATTAAAATTAAGTAATAATAATAATAATGCCACAAAGTGTGATAATAAAAAACCTTGAGAGGAGTAACTTAGTGAGAGAAGCTATTACTTCTCTCTTCGATTTTTCCTTGGTTCTTGTGTGCTGAGGACCTGTTGATTTGCCAAGGATTGCGTCAGATTTGCTTTCTTTGGAGGTTCACCAGGGAGGGAAGAAGCCTTTCTCTTTGATTTTTCCTTGGTTCGTGTGTGCTGAGGAATTGCTGATTTGCCAAGGCTCGCGCTTAACAGAGGATTGCGTCAGATCTGCTTTCTTTGGAGGTTCACCAGGGAAGACGCCTTCTCTCTCTAATTTCTGTCTCTTCAATAAGTTTTATTTCAGCTTGTTTTCTTTACATGTGCGGGAATCTACCATAGCAGATTGCTTGTGCTGTTTGCATATTATTAATAATAAAGCACTATTACGTTACGCTCTGATCATGGAAACGGACGTGAACATGGAAACGGTAGTCAACACGATTTCTGGTTCCAGCTCCGACGGCCATGCGGCGAAGAAAGTCCGTATTAGGGAGTGGGAAGACGACCCACCGCCTGCTCCACCAGATGTCCCTCCTAACCCTCCCAGCTACAGTGCGGTGGTCTCGGGCCCCTCTGATTCTGGGTCGGGGGGCAGTGCCCAAGACTGGCCAGCGACTGATACTGTTGAAGTCACGGATGGGGACATTTCCATCGTACAAGGAACCTTCGGAATGGGCATCGAACTATCACCCACTTTTAAGCAACAGCTCCATCAGGCTTGGAAGCACGCTGTTATCATTAAGTTGCTCGGCCGAAAGATAGGTTTCAATATGCTCAAAACCAGGATCAGTACATTATGGAAGCCTTCCGGACCCATTAAAATGGTCGATCTTGAACACGATTTTTACCTGATCAACTTCTCGGCTGCAGAGGACTATGCCCGCAT
>JAOQMR010000002.1:3958650-3971738 GCA_027563865.1 Erythroxylum pelleterianum | reverse complement strand
TCACAATCCGATCAATTCATACTTACAATTAAAATGCCGGAAAATCATGAATGCATGCACCTATGGATAAATGCATAATTAAGAAACATATTCCTCTACGATCAGAGGTCAGAAGCATGCTCAGTTAGTGAATGCAATGAAACCTATCAGTCCGATCCAATATGACCATGATACCCTTGCTACCAGTAACGGGATCTTACATTATGAAACTATGAATGGCATGAGATATTTTGTGAACTTTTTTGATCATGTTTCTCGCTATATATAGATTTATCTAATACGACATAGATTTGAACTATTCTTCATTTACTCTCATTTTACTAATATGATTCAAACTCAATTCTCTTACAAGATTAAATTATTTCAGACTGATAATGTTATAGAATATAAAGATACAAAATTCATTAACTTCCTTAATCTCAACAAAATGGCCAGACTGAACGCAAACATAGACATATTCTTGACAATATTTGAGCCTTTCTTATATCATTTTCTTGGCTTGAAACCCTTTGGGGAGAAGCAACCTTTACTACTGTTTATACTGTCAATCATGTTCTTTTTCCTATCATTGATAATATCTCTCACTATGAGTGCTTATTCAATCGTGATCCTGACATGTCAGTCTCTTAAAGTTTTTTTTATGTGAATGCTTTGTTCTATTACAACCTCATGAGCACACCAAACTAGAACCAAGAGCGAGTTTTTATTGTTTTCTAGGGTATGGCATAGAGCACAAAGGATATAGATGTTGGAATCCACTATCTTAAAGACTTCAAATCTCTCGACATGTCAATTTTTGGGAATATAAAATGTTTTCCACAATATCAAAATTTTGAGTCAGTAAACCCTCGCACAAATTTTTTTCTAACCTTATGATATCTTTGTTTCCTAATATCTCTTCTGTAGATTTGTCTTACCGCTCTAACAGTTTATCACAATGGACATTCAATTCTAATGTATCATCTCCGGCTGCAGATCCTCCACTTTCACCAAACAACTCTTCCTCTTCTATTCATTCATTAGAATCTACCAAGTCTTAATAACTCCCTCATCAATAATCTTAAGTAAGTCAATCATCTATTCGTCTTAAAGACTTCTATATTTATTCCATTATTGTCTCTTTATTTGAACCTCACACCTATTGCAAGGCAGTTCTAAACCTTTATGACAGTAAGCGATGGCGGAAGAATTACAGGCTCTCTTCAACACTAACATTTGAGACTTAGTTGACCTACTTGTAAATAAGTCTGTTATTAGCTGTAAATAGGTCTACAATTTTAAGACTCAAGCAAATGGATCAGTTGAAAGATATAAAGCATGGTTGGTTGTAAAGGGATTTACTCAAGAATATGAAATTAACTATGATAAGACCTTTATTACAGTATCTCGCCTAACTTCAGTCTATAGCCTTATTGTAGTAGTATCCAGTAAGCATTGGAAATTATTCCAAATGAATGTCAATAATGTCTTTCTTAATGGTGATCTTTATGAAGAGGTATATATGCAACCTCTACCTAGGAATGCTCATCAACCTAATAAAGTTTCGTCTTCGCAAAGCCTCATATGGTCTTAAGTAAGCTTCTCGAGCATGGTTTGCAAAATTCAACTCCGCCATAAATCGTCTTGGCTTTATGTCCAGCTCTTATAGTCATGTTTTGTTTATCCAAAAAACAAATCAATGGTGCACTCTTCTCCTTCTATATGTCAATTACATGATAATAACAAGAGATAACACTCAAGGAATCGCTACTCTCAAATATTGTCTTTATTAACAATTTGGACTGAAAGATTTATATCCCCTGAGCTATTTTTTAGGTCTTGAAGTATTTTATGATGATTCAGATTACTGCTTATCTCAAGCCAAGTATGTTATTGATTTTATCTCTCTTGCTAGCCTTATTGACACTAAGATTGCTAGCACTCCACTTGATTTTAATGATCACATGTCCGCCACTTATAGAACTCCTCTTAGTGATGGTAGACTTTAACGATATCTAGTTTGTAGTCTTACGTATCTTACCATTACTCATCCATATGTTGCTCATATTGTTCACATATCAATCAATTCATGTCTGCACCTCGTACCACTCACTTTTATGTTATTTTCATACACTTCAGTACATTTGAGACATCTTGTTTCATGGGCTTCACTTCAGTAATTCATCTTTATTAGACTTACATGCATACTCTTATGTCGATTGGGCTAAAGATCCAACTTATCACAGATCTACTATTAGCTACTATTTCTTTCTTAACACGTCTCTTATTTTTTGGTGCAGCAAGAAGAAAACGATTGTCTCTCATTTAAGCACTGAAGCATAATACTGAGCCTTAATTGATACTACCCTGAACTTTTATGGTTATTTTAAGATATAGGTATCTCTTTTTATTCAGCAGTTCCTCTCTTTTGTGATAATCATAGTACCGTATAGATAATGATGTCTTTCATGAGCGACCTAAACAGATCGAGATTGATTGTCATCTTGTGCATTATCATGTGCTTCAAGGCATTGTACAACTTGTCTCAATCTCATCTCGATCATAAATTGTTGATCTTCTTACCAAATCACATTCACCTAGACATTATCAAGATCTTTTTTTCAAACTCAAGCTATCGTCTTCACTACTATCTTGAATTTGAGGGGTGATAAAATACAAAAATTCTTTCGTAATTTCTTGTTTGTTCATTATTTCCAAACTAATTAGGCAACACTAAAACAGTAAAACCTCTCAAAAAAACCAAATGTAAAAGTAAATCCTGGACAAGGATGGGTGTAAGGTTTATGGAACACATGCACGTAGTTGACAGGAACCGTAACTTCCAAGTCTAGGTTAACGTCCTTGTCCTTTGTGCTTTTCCTGATTGTCTGACTCTTTATGATAATGTATTAGCTGACTTCCGTTCACCGGAATATAGAAAACAAAGAGATGGTTCTAGGCTAGATCCTTCAATTTATCCAAGCCTTCTAGAGAACATTCTTTGAATTAAAACCACAGTGAAATGATTACTTAACTGAAATTGTCCATCCATTTCATCGGTTTGCTGGAGAAAGAAACATGATCAAGAGAACTTAAGTTGGATATATAATTAAAAGTTTTTACATAAAGCAAGAACGATGATAGAGAGTGGGCTTTAGAGCCCCCACTGCACAATAGTTAACCTTAAATCAAACACGGGTTTTGTCGCTTTTCGAGTCCACACCATGTTTAAGATTGGGCAGCTTTGTTAATGGTTTCAGGTCCAGAATCGTGTCCGTCCTTTTAACGTCTGCTTGTCCCTTCCAATCAAGACCGAGCGAGTCAAACCCGCCTAGCACAGAAATTGTGATCGGTGTTTTAAATGAATTTAGCTGAGAAATGGATATAACGTCGTATTCAATTTCCACCATTGTTAAGTTGAAGTAGAATGCTAACCCTTTACCTAACTTCGACTAAATCTATGAACATGTTCCTTATTATCTAAGATTTTGATACAAAACTGCAAATTGTGTTGAAAGTTTAATCATACAAGCATATCCAACCCCCTAAACCTTCTATTCCAATTCAAGCATACAGAGAGGCAGTAGGGGAGCTAGGGGGTAAACCAATCTGCAAGACAAAGCAATTACTTCCACTGATGGAAAAAAAGAATATGCCAAAAATGAATTAGAAAACGGAGATTTTTCTTGGGGGAATGAGGAATAAGGTTGTTTGTTGTGATTCTTTGGTTTGGATAAAACCCGACAAAACATAACTGGAACATGAAGCTAAAAAGAGGAGTTTTGCAGCAGATATCTGATTGGCTGTTTGGTGTGTTCGGTCCCGCGCTTTTCGTAGCTTTCACTTGAATATCTCAGAAACGGTTTGCCTATATAATGGGGAAGTTCTCCACTTGTTGCTTCACCAGTCAAGCCTCCAAGAGAAATCGAGAGTTCAAACAACATCAGGATCAGGTACTCACTTTCTGCATTCTATCGACGTCGACTCGATTTTGGAACTAAAACCCATTCTTTGTTTTCATCTCATCTTTTGTGTTTGTGTTGAGCAGAGATCGGAAGCGTCCATGGAGAACCAACAACCGTATAATGGCAAAGAAAGGTCTGAGGTATGGCTTTGATTAGTGATGCCAGCTTTCGCATTTTAGAATATTTGAGTAAATTCTAACTGGGGTTTCTATGTTGCTTTATTCTTTTCTTGAACTTCCTGGAAGTCGATTGTGCAGTCATTCCAGGGACATTTAACCTTTTATACAATGCTGCATTTTGGAATTTCATGACGAGCATTATTTGTCTGTGAATTGTTTGCTAGTGAATGCATTAAAATTCGCCCCTCAATCTATTTCCTCTTTCTTGTTGAGTACCAGCAACTAAATGCTTCCAGATTTAAATCAACGTCCAGACATCTGCCTAAGTCACTCATTTTAGATTCCTGGAACTCGAAGAACATATATGATTGACTATACTCGTTGAACTGTTATGAAGCTGTTGAATTAATTTTGTGGAGCAGATAAATTTCTGGACTGAGTGTTAATATGTAACCAATTATTCTGCTCTTGACAGGTTGCCAACCAAGATATAATTGATTCAACGGATCTTACCGCCGCCAATATCTTGGCAAACCATGATTTCTCTCAAGGGTTGCATTCTTGGCACCCAAATTGCTGTGATGCCTTTGTGGTTTCATCAGAGTCAGGTCCTCGTGGATTTCTAGCTACGTCAGGTGGTCATTATGCTGTTGTTTCAAATAGAAAGGAATGCTGGCAGGGATTGGAACAGGATATTACAAACAGAGTTTCTACAGGACGTTCATATTCAGTTTCCGCACAAGTTGGGGTCTCTGGGGCACTTCAAGGATCTGCTGATATTATTGCAACTTTGAAGTTGGAGCATGATTCAACTACTAGCTATTTGTTCATTGGAAAGTAATAATAATATTTCCCCATTTAACTGCATCTCCTTTTCAAAAACATTAGATCACTTTGATGATTGATATCTTTGCAGGACTTCTGCATATAAGGAGAGATGGGAAAACTTGGAAGGCACATTCTTGTTGACAACCATACCAAATCGGGTGGTTTTTTACTTGGAAGGGCCGTCTCCTGGAGTGGACCTTTTGATTCGATCAGTCTATATCACCTCTTCGAATCCCAGCGAGTCGAATGTAAACATTCATCTTACCCTCTTCTCCTTACTTTACCTCAATTTGTAGGACTTTGTTACATGCAAGCGATAATATAGCTGTTGATTTTTGACATAAGGAACAATGGGTTGGTTATGGTACATAGTTTTGGCAATATTCATTGCATTCATTCACATTGATGGATAATGCAATCTCAAGTTTTTACTAAAAAGTTAAATTCATTCTTCACTTTCTTTATAGGTTTTTGGATATATTTAAGCACTCATTTTAGATTCATGGAACTCAAATTAGACTGTATATGATTGACTGCACTCGTTTGAATTGTATGAAGCTGTTGAACTAATTTTGTGGACCAGATAATCAGCAGACTAATTATTAATGTGTAACTAAGTTATTCTGCTCTTAACAGGCTGCCAACCAAAATATAAGTGATTCAAGTGATTGTACAGCCCCCAATATCTTGGCAAACCATGATTTCTCTCAAGGGTTGCATTCTTGGCACCCAAATTGCTGTGAAGCCTTTGTGGTTTCATCAGATTCACGTCCTCAAGGATTTTTACCAACTTCAGGTGGTTATTATGCCGTTGTTTCAAATAGGAAGGAATCTTGGCAGGGCTTGGAACAGGATATTACCGATAGAGTTTCCCCAGGGTCTTCATATTCAGTTTCCGCACGAGTGGGGGTCTCAGGGGCTTTTCAGGGATCTGCTGATATTATTGCAACTTTGAAGTTGGAGTATCATGATTCAGCTACCAGCTATTTGTTCGTTGGAAAGTAATGATACTATTACTTCATTTCACTGCATCTCCTATTTGAAAAATCAGGTGACCTTGATGATTAATATCATTGCAGAACTTCTGCATCAAAGGAGAGGTGGGAAAAATTGGAAGGCACGTTCTTGTTGTCAACCAAGCCGAACCGAGTGGTTTTTTACTTGGAAGGGCCATCGCCTGGAGTCGACCTACTGATTGAATTAGTTGCTATCACCTGTTTGAATCCCAGCGAGTTGAATGTATACATTCATCTTACCCTATTCTGCTTACTCCACCTCAAAATATAGGACTTTGGTACATACCAGCAATAAAATATAACTGTTGATTTTTGACGAATGGGATAATGGGTTGGTAATGGCATGTTAGAAACTTTTGGCTATATTCATTACATGCGTTCCCATTCGATGGATAGTACAATCTCAAGTTTTCACTAAAATTTAAATTCATTCTTATTTTCTTTATAGGATTTTGGACATATCTGTGCATACATATGTACTTATCTCTCAAAAAGATTTTGGGTTATAGATGAAAGTGGTGGAATAACTCTTTTCCTTTTGCTTTAAAAGAATACAAGCACCAGTCTTTTCTGTTCTGGAGATGATGATGAGAACATTATCCTAAACCCCAACTTTGATGATGGATTGAATAATTGGTCCGGTAGAGGTTGCAAGATTGTGTTACATGATTCTATGGCAGACGGGAAAATCGTTCCCCAGTCTGGAAAAGCTTTTGCTGCTGCGACAGAACGCACGCAGAGCTGGAATGGTATTCAACAGGAGATAACTGCAAAAGTGCAAAGAAAGCTTGCTTATGAGGTTACTGCTGTAGTTCGGATATACGGTAACAATGTCACAAGTGCTGATGTGCGAGCCACCTTATGGGTTCAAACACCAGATCTCCGAGACCAATATATAGGCATTGCCAAGTTAGTTTCTTTCTCTGCTTTAAATCCATGGAGCTGTCATTTAGTACGTTAGGTTGTGCATTTTTGACAAAGTAATTAGTAAATAACTTAACCCTGAATTCATACATGGTTCCTTTCCATGTTGAGCCACTAGTACCCTGAATTCATACATGGTTCCTTTCCATGTTGAGCTACTAGTTTTTTTCTTCAATCTGAATATTTTATCCAATAGTTATGCCATATGTGATAAATGATATAATCAGCTTTGTCATGGTTATTAAGCTAATATCTATAATTACATCTGCGCTGATATGCAGTGTGCAGGCAACAGATAAGGACTGGGCACAGTTACAGGGCAAGTTTCTTCTAAATGGTTCCCCTAAAAGAGTGGTCGTTTATATGGAAGGCCCACCTGCAGGCACAGATATTCTTCTCAACAGTTTAATCATAAAGCATGCAGAGAAGATCTCTCCCTCACCTCCTCCAGTTATTGAGGTTAGTCGATGAGTGATTTAAACTTAAATATCTTTGTTTTTCTGTTTTCACATTGATATTTTGATTATGGATTCTTGAATTCCAATTCTTGCAGAATGAGAAAATTTTTATGTGGTTTGATAATTTATTTCACCTTCAATTTCTTTCTGATTGATTTATTTAGCTTCTATAGAAGTTTGATCTATTGTTTAACTGAATTGTGATGGTTTAAAGAGCCCATTATTATTGGTTTTTATTTCACAGGATCCTGCTTACGGGGTTAATATAATTCAGAATAGCAATCTCAATGATGGAACCAACGGATGGTTTCCTCTCGGTAATTGTACTCTTAGTGTTGCAACTGGTTCGCCACATGTACTTCCTCCAGTGGCCAGAGAATCTCTTGGACCTCACGAACCTTTAAGTGGTCGCTGTATCCTTGTGACTAAACGCACTCAAACTTGGATGGGTCCTGCACAGTTGATCACGGACAAAGTCAAGCTTTTCTTGACATACCAGGTTTCAGCTTGGGTTAAGATTGGTTCTGGATCAACTGGTCCTCAGAATGTGAATGTTGCACTTGGTGTGGACAGTCAGTGGGTCAATGGAGGACAGGTTGAAATTAATGATGACAGATGGCACGAGGTTGTTGGATCCTTCAGAATTGAGAAACAACCATCCAGGGTCATGGTTTATGTCCAAGGTCCAGCTACAGGTGTTGACCTTATGCTTGCTGGACTTCAGATTTTTGCTGTTAACCGTGAAGCAAGATTCAGACATTTGAGGAGGGAGATTGACAAGGTAATGTGTGGCTGTGATTTCTGGGATTCCTAATTAACTTGCTGTTATGGGTGCAAACCAAACATAAAATAGACAGATACTTAGTAACTACGATTACTCTAACAAGACATAATAAAACTAATTATTCTTTTATAACTTGATTCAGCTTAATAGATAGCTTAGCTTGCAGAGTGTATGGTCACTCAAGCATAAGTACGAGAAAGAAAATGTTCTGCCCCCATATCAATAGGCTGCATGCAAGTTCCAAAAATTATTGAAATGGTTTCTGTATGCACATGCTGGGCCCTGGCCATGATTATTTTAGAAAATCTCTGATTGCTATTCTCCTGTGGCTGCTGCTCTGTCTCTTGGTATCTTAGTTTCATGCATTGCAAAACTGAACGCCAGGACAATCTGGCACTACCATTATCTGAGCTGTTGCTATAATTGTTTCACTGGAATATAACTGATCTATTAGTCCCTAAAGATGTATCATTTGAATTTTTTGCAATAACTGTTTATTATGTTCGTTAATTTCACTAAATTAATTTAATGAATTCTCTTGTTGTCTGTTCTGCTATTGTATTCTGCGATTCTAGATCCGTAAGCGTGATGTCACATTGAAATTCAATGGAGTGGACACTGGTGGTTTGCTTGGCACCTTGGTAAGAATAAGACAAATACAAAACACATTCCCCTTCGGATCATGCATTAACAGGACAAACATAGACAATGAAGATTTTGTTGATTTCTTTGTCAAACATTTCAACTGGGCTGTGTTTGGAAATGAGTTGAAGTGGTATTGGACAGAGCCACAACAGGGAAATTTAAACTACAAAGATGCTGATGATATGTTGGATTTGTGCAAGAAAAATAACATACAGACCCGAGGTCACTGTATCTTTTGGGATGTGGATGGTACAGTACAGTCATGGATCAAAGCTTTGAACAAAAATGACTTGATGACTGCTGTTCAGAATCGCCTAACAGGACTTCTCACACGCTATAAGGGAAAATTCATGCATTATGATGTTAACAATGAGATGATGCATGGATCATTTTATCCTGATCGATTGGGAAGAGATATCAGACCGTATATGTTCAAGACTGCAAATCAATTGGATCCATCTGCCGTTCTGTTTGTGAATGATTATCACGTAGAGGATGGATGTGACCCTAGATCATCTCCAGAAAAGTACATTGATCACATCCTTGGTTTGCAAGAGCAAGGTGCACCTGTTGGAGGAATTGGAATTCAAGGACATATAGATAGTCCTGTTGGCCCTGTAGTATCTTCTGCCCTGGATAAACTGGGAATTCTTGGTCTTCCAATCTGGTTTACAGAGCTTGATGTGTCCTCCATCAATGAGTACATTAGAGCAGATGACTTGGAAGTTATGCTACGGGAAGCTTACGCTCATCCTGCGGTAGAGGGAATTATGCTTTGGGGATTTTGGGAGCTATTCATGAGTCGACAAAATTCACATCTGGTCAATGCAGAAGGTGAACTCAATGAAGCTGGTAGAAGGTACCTTGATCTTAAAAGTGAGTGGCTGACTCATTGTCACGGGCATCTTGATGACGAAGGACAATACACATTCAGAGGTTTTCATGGCACCTACACTCTAGAAATTTTCACTGCTTCCAAAAAGGTCACAAAAACATTTGTTGTTGAAAAGGGTGACTCTCCTCTTGTGATCTCCATAGATATCTGAGTTCCCACCAAACTCATTTGCTCCTTCACTAATAAAGAGACACTCATGGTCTCCTTCGTGTTCATATCTCCTTGTAAACACATAACAAAAACAGGTGCTTTTGGCACAACATACACAGATATCTCTACACATGTAATACTTGTGATTCCACACTGTAACATTCAGACGTATCAATAACATCACTTGTTTGCAATGTTATATACGTTCAACCAATTGGATACAGAAAAGCTAAACTTGGCCCGCACTTAAACAAAGACCAATTCAAAGCTAAACCAAATGGCCCAATTCAACAGAATAAAACAAAGTTTCTGCTCTCATGTTAGAGACAAAAATGGAACAGCAAATGGGAATAAACCAGCTGTCCAGTTATCTTCAACTTAAGAGGGAAGTTAGGTATGTGAAAAAGGATGAAGTTCCTGAATCCTTCACACTGGGACCCTTTCTTGTCATACTTACCATCTCATCAAACAAGAAAAATAAAATAAGACCCATTTGAAATTTCTGTACGTTAGGATTGATTTATTGATGATGAGTGACATTAGGCTCTTTGCCTTTCATTTCCTTGGGATAATCCATGAGCCAACCTATCTTTTGTAAACGAATTATGTCATAACTGTAATCATTCAGATATAGATTTCAGGTGAGGGACCAAAACATCAATTCACGTATTTCATAATTGTAGTAAAACAGTAATCATTTTTAGTTGTTATTATATTTGATAGACATTAAAAATAATTACATCAGGTCAGGCCCATCACATCAATTCGATAGACTCCCACCATCCACCTCCTGTCTCACTCAGTCTCCCACAAACAGCCAATTTTTACCAAATCAAAAACAACAAACTTCCCTCGATCACTTTGGTGATGGAAGAGAGGACCCCAAAACAGTCCATCCCTGCCTGGGATACTAGGTCCTCATGGACCCTATTCCCACATGGGTGCATAGTAAAACCATTCTCTGTTTCTCTTCCATTCCCATCACAGAGGAGTTAAAATGGGATGTACAGCGAATGGGATCCACATTACCAAGTTAGGCCTCCATCAACATAAATTCGCTCAACAATACTTATACACGTATTTTATGTATGTATCATTTTCAATCCAAAAAAAAAAAAGAGGTTGATGTTGATGTATGTGGACACGTGTATATAATAGAAAATTAACTGATTAAAAATATTTTTTATTTCTATCTTATTATCAAATATTTTTAAACTTGCTTTACATAAAAATTAATATATTAATATATTTTTTAAAAAAAGAAGAAGATTTTAATAGTGTATAATTCGTGATTCCAATAATAAAAAGGTTGAATGCAAAATGTGGGGTGGGGACTGGGAGTGAGGGCGGTGGAGCCACCACTGAGTAATATGATGTCTGACTGCATCGGGAAACAGCTCCCGCGCTGTTTTCGCGCGCCTCTGAACAGACAGACAGACCCACCTTCCTCTTCGGCTTCACCTTCACCCTCACCCTCACCCGTCACCTTCTCCTCCACCACCCGCCACTTATCCCACTCACATCAGTGACATCACTGCCTTCCTTCCCTCTGTGTATGCTTCTGCTCTGTGTTTATTGTTTGTCATTATTGTTACATCAAACCAAAGACATACATATTAATTGTTAAAAGAAACGACATCGTGGGTTAACTTGGTTCTTCATTTTTAGTTTTAAAATTTTGTTTTTGTATTAAAAAATAAAATTTTATTTAGGTAAAATTTGTAAATAAAATTAAAAATAAAAATACATTTAGAAACTCAATTGTCCATTGAAACGTTGTTAACTTGAAATTAATAGACTGACTAGATTTCTTGTCAAGAGTTTAAATAAAATTTATTGGTCATTAAACTTTGTATCCAGTAGATTGAAAAGTTTTTAAAAAATCTGATTTCTGTTTTTATGAAATATATTCTTTTCTTTTTTATTAAAACCATAACAAGAAATAGAAAAATAAAACAAAAACACACACTCCATAGGTTTAAAAGTTTTATTACATTTTAAAATTATTTATTATTTATTTATTTTTAATTTTATTAAAATTAATTAAAAATTATATATAATATAATCAATGAACTAATTAATTTTTATTAAGATAATCATTTAACTTAATTTTTAAATTTAATTTCAATAAATTAAATCTTATTCCAATTAATAAGTTATTATTATCTTAAATTATTAATTTTTATCAATTTTAATTAATTAAAATTATGTCAAGTTGTATGAATGTATTAATAACATTTGATTTACTCATACGTATTATATATTTTATGTATATTTTACCATTATTCTTAAACAAAAGATAAAGAAAATTGATTTTTGTTAAAATTTAGAGATTTTTCTATAGTTAATTATATTACAGTAAAGCTCTGCATTTTTTACTCTTTAGTATTCTTATGAACAATTATATTGAGATCATTTTTGCCTTTAAATAGCTTTAATTTTATTCTTTTATGCTTAATTTTTCATAACCTTCACTTTTTGTATTTTGGTCATTAGTTAAATTGGTTTACCTAATGTTATCTTTATTGAATAATATTATAAGATATCTTTAATTGTATTATAATAAGTTGTACTATAAAGGTTTCATAAAAATACAAAAAATCAACATAATCGGTGCACAAGGCTCTCTGTTTTGGGAGAGCCTGACGAGGTCATAACATACGTAACTTTTCCTCTGTATTTTTACGAATAGACTATTTGGGTAACTTGAACTTGTGACCTTATGATCACAAAGGATTAACTTTACCAATTACTTCAAGACTTACCCTTAATTTTTTTAACTGCAATGATTACAAATTTTAGTCAAAATAAATAGAGAGGTAGTTCTAATTTATTTAATTTAATACATCATTAGATTAAACCCTTGCTGATAATATAAAAAAATCAATTAATTAAAGAAAAAGGATCATTATGTGATTTTCTTTAACATGCAACCAAACTCCTAAATTAGATATTACACAGGATCCAGACGTCGATTCAATATTCAACTAATTGCACACTCTATTTCAGTTTAGGTTATATATTTTTAATGTAGTAAGACAGATATTTATGTATTTATCAAACATCTTCTTTGACTACCCTTTAACGTGGATGATGGAAACTGTACACAAGGAAACCTATAATGAAAGTCGTCTTCTTCAGCTCGTGCTTGACAACTTTACAGAATGTTTCACGTTCTGATAATCCACGACAGTCGAGGCAACATATAATTCAGGGGCGCTTGGATCACAGAGGGTAATGAGAATGACAATAGGAATGAATATAGTGAGGAATGAGAATGGATATAATCATTATAATTATGGTGGTTGGTTAAGATGAAGGAATG
>JAOQMR010000002.1:3945782-3958550 GCA_027563865.1 Erythroxylum pelleterianum | reverse complement strand
AATTATATTTTGTAATTATTTTAATTAATTAGCTTTTATCTTAATTAATTAAAGTTATTAATTAATTAATTAAGATGTGGTATGAATCTCATTCCTCCCAATTATGAGGGGAATGGAGTAATACCCCAAAATGAGTAATCAAATTCATACCCCTCCAATCATACTTCCTTACCAAGCATCAATCTTCATTCCATTCCCATTCCTTATTTCTCATACCTATAAAATAAGTACCCCCTCAAACAAAAGTTTCCACTTAAAACATAAGTCAACCATAGTACGACCCTGAAGTATGGAACTTTGAAACGGAAAATGGATTAAGAATAATTGTCTTCTTGTCTGAATCTTACCCATTTACTACTTTTCTTTTTTCGGCACTAACATACGACAGTTGAATTTAATCACATAAGATATTGTCTAATCATTGCAATTACATTTTATAAATAATACTTTAAGTTTAAGGGCATTAAAATAATTTAATAAATTCGTAAATAAACAAAAAGCGAGAGATATTTCATTTTTAATCTTTTTAAGTGCCATTGGCTAAATTTTACGAATTTATTAAATTATAAAAATTAAGAGTTTCTTTGTTTTTATTTTTAAATTTAATAAAAAGCTTATTTTAAAAAATACATAATTTAGAAGATGCCTATATTAAAAACTCTATTCACATTCACGGCCTAAGTGGGTTCGTATGAGACCATTTTGTGAGTGAACTTTGCGCAATAGCTTTTGATAAAGGAGTCGGAGAAAAGCTTTGATGTATAATTACGTACGACCCATGAGTGTCATGAACATTAAGTGGTAATAAAGGTGATTACTACTGATTAAAAGAGCTAAAAAGTTGACCCCGAGCTTTCCATCATTACATGCACATTAATCATGGCAAGTTGGCAACTAATTGTGGTGGAGAAATTGATACGATGAGGGGTGCATGTTCTCGACAATATCATTAAACTTGATAACCAAGATTTTGGAACACTAAAACTTAAAGTTTGTAATATTATTAAATTTTATTTTAAAATGCAAATAATATATTTATAAAATAATAAGCACAAACTCTAATAAGAGTATTAATTAAATAGAAATTTCAATAGCTTTAAATTACCCTCAGTGACGGAACTAGAAATTTAAGATAGGGGGCTTAAGAATTAATTTTTTTAAATTTTGAAGGGCCCAGTACACCATTGACCCTTAAATAACTATATATATATATATTAAAAATAATTTTTTAAAAAAAAACTTGAACGACCCAGTGACCCCCCAAATCTCTACGTAGCTCCGTCTCTGATTACCCTTATGTTAAGAAACTCTTTGTAATTTGATTACATTCTACCGAACGACAAATACTTTTCATGTTGGTTATTGCCATGTATGTTTGCTTTAGCTAAGTGTTAGAAGGCCTGACTCACCCCTAAAAACTACTTTAAGAGAAGAGGTTTGCACACTATTATAAATTGTTAAATGCTCTTATACTTGTCTGATGTGAGATTCCTGACACACCTCCCTCAGTTCAGAGTAGAACTGGATATCTGATGGACATAACCAAGCACCTCCCTAAACTATCAAGACAAACTGACTCTGATACTATGTTAAAAGGTCTAACTCACCCCAAAAGCTAGCTCAAGAGGGAGAAGTTTGCACACTACTCCCTCCTATTCAAAATAAGTGTCATTTTAGAGGAATGCACACTTATTAAGAAAGCTAATGAAATTATAGATATACCCTTATTAATACTCACCATGAAGTTATAATGATTGCATGTTAAATTGCCTTGAAATTATAATATGTGTAATTAAGATGTGAGAAAAATTAAAGGGTAATTTTGGAAGTAAAAATTATAAACATGTAAAATCCCTCTAAAATGACACTTATTTTGAATAGAAAAAAGTATTATAAATTGTTAAATGCTCTTATACTTGTCCGATGTTGGATTCCTAACGCATGAGAGCAGATTACCCTCATAAGATTGTTCATCTATCTTTGTTTCGGTTATTGCCATGGACGCTTTAATTAAGAGCAGATTAACAAAGTTGACTTTGTATTTTTTCATTAATTAAAGAGTTGTTCGTCAAGGATTTGATGCTTCGACAAAGAATAAGAACTAAACCCACTTGCATATTCAAAGGAGATGAAATGAACCGTGTACTTTCATGGAAATATGCTTTGCCCAAAAATAGATGATATACCCTAGAATTTTATATCCATTCTTTCAATTCATCAATCTGTTGTTGGTAGAATATGTTTGTCTTTGCATGATTCCTTGGGAAATATAAAGTAAAATTCTCTTAAGATTGGAGAGCTTAAAGTAGAAGATCCTTAGTAACAGAAAAGAATGCTGGATTTGATAGCAAAAATGATTCTTTATTGCTCACCAGTAAAGGGAACGGCTCGCTCTCTCCGTATAAAACAAAAGCATAGAGGTTTTGGACGAACAGTAGTTTATCAGTTATTTTTTAGTTTTATTTTTAAAAATTTTTTGTGACTATTTTAAAAATTATTAATGTGTTGGTGAATGGCTTATTGATTATCTTATTTAACTCTAATAAATTGATTTTTAAAAAGAGAAACTTTTAGAGTTAGTTGTTTGCCTAATAAGAGTATTGTCTTCCACTTTACTCTCTACTTTTGTTCTATGTATTTTCAAAGTTAGTTTTTTTTATCGTACAATTATATCGTGAAATTTAGAAGCATATAGTAAAGAAGTTAATTAAACTTTTTTATTCTTATTTAATTTTGTAATATTAGTTTATATTTAAAAATATTATAATATTTAGTTTTTAAACATAAAGAGTTACATCAAATTAGTATTTTTAGTATATAACTACTATATATCGTATCTGTGTCATGCTATAATTATATATATTTTTAATTTATTAAATAATAAAAATCATACATATTATATAAAAAATACTAATATGATATAGCTCGCTACATCATTCATATTAATAGAAAATTTAACGTTAGATTATTATTATTATTATTATTTATTAAAGTTATAAACTTAATTTTTGTAAAATTAAATATCTAAATCTAAAATTTTATAAGAATATTCAAAGAAATACTAAGAAATAAAATATTTAAGCCCTTATAATTTTTTTAAAAATCATACCCTTATAAGTAATTTTATACATTAATAATTAATATTAAATAATTAATTTTATCAAACATTTTTAATAAATATATGATATTATCCATTAATTAAATCATCAACTGGCCATTAACTGTAGAATTACCTACACACTAATACAATTCGTTGTTTTCCAAAATAGGACCAATTAATGTCATGGTAGGGGTTGCCTATGGGCTAGGGCATGCGGCTAAAAGAAAGCAGCTTTTTAGATAAAATGGTGAATAGTTGCTCCAGAAGAAAAGACAGAGGACAATGTGGAAACAGTGCTGACTTTCCTTTTTCAACATTACGATTTCTAAATTTTCTGCTGCTCCTCTATTAAATCCATCCTCTTTATGTGTGTTAAGTGTTAACCAAAAAACAAAAGCAGAAGATAGATATCTTTGGAAAGCTTGAATTATAGCCACAAACCTCTTTCTAATCATTAGTCAATACTTAGTGCTTGTAATAGTATTCCCCTTATTTAATTGAGACTAAGCTGTCCATTATATCCATCTTTTGTTGACTCGAAAATATGCTGATGACACCTTAACCTCTTTTCCCTCGCTCATTTGTCACTAAGAGAGTAATACTTTACCTAATAAAGCAAATGACAGTTGTTACAGCTTTGCTTTTATGTAAAATTTCCAAGTAGCTGGAAGGAGGATTATAGCTAAATCATCGTATTAGCTTTTGCAATCTTTCCAAGTTCCTGGATAAAAAGCAGTCCGCGTAATTGCTACCTTGTTGTTGAGCACATCAAACGCCAACTCCGTCCCCTTGGATTCTTGTCGTCAGCTTTTGACTGGTTGTTTAATTGGTGTTTAAAGATCTCATTTAGATACTAAACTGTGGTCCACTTTGTCTCAGTCCCACATGCCAACGTTATAATGTGGAAGTTTATGATCTGCATTATTGCAAGCTGAATTGTAACTAGATCAGTCAATTTCTTCAGTGCTGTTAAATTACGTGATGAATTTGTTAGATACTACTTGAATTAATTAAGAGAGGAATCGTGAATATCACTTGAAACTTCACCATTTTTTCATTACGTGCATGCATAGATCAAACCAAGGCAAATATATGCAAGAAAGTTCATTATTTACAGGAGCAAGAAGTTATAACTTAACATTAATTTTGAACTTTATAAAAAAAAAAGCAGAAACTAATGAGAACTCGTGTAAGGTCACCTCACATTTACCAAGTCGATGCAAATGCCTATGGGGTGTAGTTGTGGGAGTAATGTTCAGTGAATAACAAACATGCTATGCTGTGGGTAGCCAAACTTGGGGGGTCCTTTTTCAATTACTTGAATGGGGTGACATGACAGGAACAGCTCATTCAAATGATGATTGAAGATGATGATTTGACTACAAAAAGGGAGGCACCAATAATGGACACTTCAACTGTGGAGGTAAGGAAATCAACCCGCAACCAATGTCAATCCAACCGCATTCTTATTAGGTTTTAAAGCTCACCACGGAATGCGACTTGACAATAACTGTACCATGAAGAACAAAATCAAAAAACTTTTAGCTCTCATGTGCTCTAGCTCTTTATATGAAACGTAATTATATATAGTTGACGTTTTAGCTGAGTTCCATTATAATGGCGACCTCACCTACTTCATTTAAAGCCTGGAAGCCACCCAACTAACTGTCTTAGACTAAAAAAAGCAAGAAGGTGGTTTTGATTATGTTATGTTTTTTAAGTAGTAGTCGTCTGAATGATGAAGTTCCTGAATGATGTGAATGTATAGTTGACACATAGGTTAAAGTGCATAGGGAAATGGCGAAGACGAGCAGTGATAAACTGGAGTGAGTGACAACTGATTACGGTGAGGAGTACCTGAATGTGAATGACTAGTAGTAGCACCCTGGTGGTCTTCGCTGTCTATGACTTGGAAATGTCCAATCTGGTGCAGAGAAAAGAAAAGGGAAAAGGAAGAAAAAGAAACTGGTCGCTTCTGTTTATCTGAAACCAAATGACACATCTCCTCTCAGTCTCAGTCTCACCTATCTGGACCCCCACACCACAAACCGAAACCCTTTTGTAGCGCGCGACTCTCGGGGGTGTTAGTGTTTGTATTGCAAACCCTTTGGATGGTGGGTCTTGGTACCGATTGGTGGACATAGCCGCCAGCTATACCTCGTCGCACAGACCCAAAACACAGAACCATTTATATCTTTCTCTCTGTCTGTCTCTCTGTGACTTGCATAGTTTGTGTGTGCGTCTTCGGTCTCTCTCCTCTCCTCTCCTCTCCTCCCCTCCCTCTTCTCTTCTCCTCTCTTCTCTAGGTCTCTGTGTACACCACACGTGGTCTTCCTGCAACAGGTCATCACAAACAGTACGTACGTGTACATCCAGACTTTGTTTCACTGTTTACCGTTGAAATTTCGTACTATGTGTAACTTGTAATTAGTATGCTGATACTGCACAAAAAGTACAATATTTCCTCTTTCTTTTTGTCCTGAATTTGCCTGATTTATGACTGGTTAGCAACTTCATAATCGAAGCACTCAAGTATGGAATCTTAGTAATCTGACATGAAATCCTAACCTTTTCGTTGTCTTGCAAGGTTAGAGGGGGTTGACGTGGAATAATAATAGAAATGTGAAAAGATACAGACAAAAATTGGGAATAAAAATAATTTTTATAATTATCACGATGGTTAAAATTATTATTATTTTTAGTAAGGATTGATTTGTTAAAATTATTAAAAGTAAAATTTTATTATATTTTAATTAAAATATTAAAAATATAATTATCAGACGTGAAACTTAATAATTTCAGATACTTGAATATAAATCCTTGTTCTGTAATTTGATATTGATACAATTATAATTAAACATACGAATGGTAAGTGATAATTACACTATTTTATACACTTCAAATCTTGACATTATATTTATAGAACACCGAGTACTATATGCGAAAGTCGAACTAGTCTAAATAAAATATTTTTTTAGATGAATTTTAATTATTCAAAATAAGTGTCGTTCGTGACTTTTTCTGCATGTTTATGATCTTCCTTCCAAAATTACCTTTTAATTTTTCTCACATCTTAATTATACAGGCTACACATATTATATTTTCAAGGCATTTCATCATGTAATTAATAAAGGTATATCAAATTTTTCATTAACTTTCTTAATAAATGTATATCTACTGAAACGATTTTTATTTTGAATGGGATGGAGTATTCTTAAAATTATTATTTAATGTATCAATGCTTGAAAAAACTGGTCATCCAATTAAGGAATAATACCTGATTGGAATGTTAACAAGTTTCAAAAGGCTATAAATAGCCGTCGATTAGGTAAGTGGCACATCCCATGGTCAAGATACAATAGTACGAGAGCAACAAGAACCTGCTACTAGGTTTATACATAAGCACAAGCTACGAATGAGTAGGTGTCTTTCGCACCTTTGGATTGGAGTGTTAGTATTAAAAATGTAAAAAAGTAAAAGGAATAGAATGTCAAAGTGCAAAAACCGAAAAGATAGAATAGGGTGAAAAAGATGAGAAAGCCGTGAAAGAAAAGGTAACCATAATAAATGAGAGCCACATAATCTAAAACAGTCCAATTTTCAAAAAGAGAAAATATAAAAATATAGCTTAATTAGTATCATGGTTGCTTTAATTTATTTTATAAATCAAAATACATATGTTATATAGCAAAAAAACAGAAAATATTAATTTAATGGCTTATATTTAAATTATTAAAAGTTAAAATGATCATAATAATTTATTTATTGAAGGAAAAAAAATAAAAATCTACAACCTAAGTTGGCTCGTCTACTTGGCCATCTTTGCCTTTATATTTATTAAACATTTCTTTATTTATGTATTAAAGAAAGGAGGTCTTGTCACGCACCCAAGAATCGCAGTCTCTTGCCGGTTCCGGTTAAAGCTTGGACTCTGTGATCTTCGCCTTCTGCTTTTCAATACCACCTTAAGATCTCTTTCTCTCTATATTTGTTCATTTTGATCTCCTATATATCTTCTTCTTCTCTTAGTATGTCCAAGTCTTGGTGCAACTTCACCTCAAGACCTCCCTAAAAGCTTTCGAGAACCAATACTTCTCAGATTTCTTCGTTTACATGCAATTAGATGGAAAACCTAAGTTTCTGGACACGCTCTCTCCAAGACAGTAGATGACTAGGTGGCTAGGGTTTCTCCATATTGGCCTTCCTCTAGGGTTTTTGGCTTTACTTGGTTTTTATTTTGGTCATTTCTGGTAGTCTTCTAGTACTTTTCGGATTTCTTTAGAGATGGAAGAGTATAGCCAAATGAACGAGAACACAACTCCAAGAGGTAATTTCTTGTACGCTTCACAGATTCTTGCTCCTAATTCTTCTCCTTATGGAAGAACAAGTAGTGGCTGTAACGTGAGCAATCAACAGACCCATATGCCTTTAAGTCCTTTTCATCTTCAATCAAGTGAGTGTTTCCAATCTGAGGCAAATCCTCATATAGTGAAGACTGAAGCCAGCACTTCACATCATCATGCTCATAAATTTCACAACCCTCTATTGAGAGGGCATCATGCAGTTAACCAGCATCAAGGGAGTGAAAGCTCCAGCGAAGTTGAAGCCATCAAGGCCAAGATCATAGCTCACCCTAAATACTCTAACCTCGTGGAAGTTTACATGGATTGCCAAAAGGTATAAGCATGTAGAAGAATATCATATTCTCTTAGTGCCCGAAAAACTTAATGTTGTTTTGTGGGTGAACCTTTTATCTCTTTTTGTCTCTGGTATACTTTAAGGTCGGAGCTCCACCTGAGATCGTTGCTCGACTTGTGGCCGCTCGACAGGAGTTTGAATCAAGACAGCGATCTTCAGTTAATTCCAGGGATGCTTCGAAAGACCCTGAGCTAGATCAGTTCATGGTGAAGTTTAATGCTCTAAATCTATTTAAGCAGCTTATATACCTTGAAATCAGCCTCTTTTTCTCGTCTGGGTCCGTTTAGTAACATGTTTCTAAACATCTGAAACGACAAACACAGGAAGCGTACCACGACATGCTAGTGAAGTACCGGGAGGAGCTTACGAGACCCATACAAGAAGCCATGGATTTCATGCGTAGGATCGAAACTCAGCTTAATATGATCTGCAATGGTCCTCTACGGATCTTTAATTCTGGTACGTAGACCTTCTATCTTAAAAGTCTGAATACTTCTAACTGATATTTAATTCTCCTAGTATTTAGCAGAATAATCAAAAGGCCTGTTCGTTAACAGAGAATAGAGAGAGGTGGAAGAGAGAAGAGAGCTGGGCCTCACCTAGCATGGAAAGGAGTAGAAAATTCGATTATATATATATATATGTGTGTGTGTGTTTGTATATATATATATATGTTCATTTCATGATTGAGAGTGGATTTAGATTTACTTGAACAGTGCAGAAACGTGATCGCCGGTCCAAACTCCGATTGCTAACAAAACATTAATAAAGAACCTTTATGTTCTTGTCTCCTTCAGTCATTCCATTTCTTCCATTCCTCGGTGAGGTATGCTGTGGAAGAGATTACACATTTCAATAGTATTACTCCTAACAAACCCTAATCACGAGCCTACAGTCGAGGGCTTTGGATTGTTAAACTTTTCTTGAATCTACAGGCAAAAGGCACTTGTGTAGAAACAAGAGATGATGACATTGCATGGTTACTTCTCTCACCTATGTGTTATATATATATATATATATATATTTTTCAGTTCTTGGAAAATTTAAGTTAACCCTTACGAGGGTTCTAGTTTTGATAGGTCCGAATCCATACATGGGTTTTGTTTTGTGGGATATACTGTACATACTTCGATATTGATGACATTATTAGTGTTGACATTTCTTAGTTAGTTTAGGCTTTTCATGTCCAAATTTTGATTTGCTTTTGCAAACTGAAGAACCTAGGATGCTGTTCAAATCGAGGCTACCCCATGTAACCTGTACGACTCGCCAGAACGTGGTCTTGGTTCTTAATGAATTCCTGTAGACCATTAACCTTTTGCTATCTTCAACCACTTTCCAACCTCTTATCACTTCCCAGTTTCTTTTTCCTAATGATTTTCCTACATTTCTAAGAGCGTTATATACTTCTACTACTCGGGCATTGTCGTAATAATTTAGAGGGAAAAATTTGGAGATGGCTACAGAGAGTGGTCGGAGGAGGCGATCGATCTGGGTGGGTCTGTTTTGGTGGTGGAAGATGGAGGTAGAAGTGATCTTCCTGATATTAAGCAAATGTGAGTTTTGTTTTGCTAGTTCCAAGAAAGAAGTCTTTGTTCCTTCTTCGAGTTAAGTAGAGAATTGGATTAGTAGTATGTTTGACTGATGGGAATTAAATGGAAGAGAGTAAGACTGTAAAAGCCTTCAACGGCTTACTGATTTGACCTTTTCTTTCCATTTCTTGGTTTTCCAAATGGTAATTATCCTTTTTAGTTCTCCTAGAATCTGGAATTTAAGTGCAGAAGTTTCTTGGAAATGAAAGAAACTTCAGACACTACTGAGGAAAAGCACTTGGAACCCCCAACAACATAATTATGTTATAGCATACACATTGGCTTTTACATGGTTTTTCCTGTTTCTATTTTGTTCTTCAACTGCACTAGTGAATAGTTCCTCAGCTGTAAGTAGAGTCACTATTCTTTAACATGATTCGAGAACGGAGATGCTATTTCTCAGTTGACTTATGGTGAAGTGTGTGAACCATAACAGAAAGGGAAAAAAGCTGAAAAGACATTTGCTTTGTGGATAAATATATAGGGAAAGCTGATTGAAGTTCCAAACTTCAGTCCAGAGCCAGGTAGCTTCAAGCGTCAATTGTAGAAAGCTGGTGAAAGCTTTATGCGAGCTCTTAACATTAACTGATACCCAATTCCGAAACTGATTATTCTCATTGCTTGTGTTTCTGGTATCTATAGTTCTGTGGAAGATTTAATTTAGGACAATTCATAGAACTAAAACTCATCTAATTCATGGAAAATGCTCCTCTTTTTGTTTGATTGAATGAGCAGATGAGAAATCTGAGGGTGTTGTCTCGTCTGAAGAGGATCAAGAGAACAGTGGAGGAGAAACAGAATTGCCTGAGATTGATCCTCGAGCTGAAGATCGAGAGCTCAAGAACCACCTCTTAAAGAAATACAGTGGTTACTTAAGTAGTCTTAAACAAGAACTCTCTAAGAAGAAGAAGAAGGGCAAGCTGCCAAAAGAAGCTAGGCAGAAGCTCCTAAGTTGGTGGGAGCTACATTATAAGTGGCCATATCCTTCTGTAAGTTTGTCCTTTCTATTATTTAAACTTATTATTCATTAGTGAAGGAGAGTTAAATCAAAACTAAATTGATTGATAGATTAAACTACTTGTATTGTTTATACCTGATTAAAGCTTGTCGCTTGGTTTATAACGTTGGTTTATCAAATAGTGGAGGCACGGAATTTACAGATTATTATGTATGCCTGATCGATTGGCTACATTCTTACTTTCTTGGTAATGTTCCTAACAGGAGACAGAAAAGGTGGCATTAGCAGAATCAACTGGTTTAGACCAGAAACAAATAAACAATTGGTTCATTAATCAAAGGAAAAGGCATTGGAAGCCCTCAGAAGACATGCAATTCATGGTTATGGATGGTCTACACCCACAAAGTGCAGCTCTTTATATGGATGGCCACTACATGGGCGATGGTCCCTATCGTCTAGGGCCATAAACAATCCTTGTCTAGCAAACTAAGCCCTGTAATATTAATTGCAAGACTTGGGTAATGTCTTCTAATCTATAAAAACCATACTATTTTTGTTTTTCTCACCACAAAATGCCCATTACTGTATAATCTTTTACTACATAGCTTATCGTGTTTGTCGTTACAAATCTTGTCATCATTGTCGTCGTTATTGTTATTGTCTTGTTTATCAAATTTAGACTCTTAGTTTTTCTTTGGCATTACAGAAAACTGTCTTTATTGAAAGTTCTGGTTGGTAGTTTTCCTATGTGAATGTGTATGAAAGTGTGGTTGCAGAGGGATATGGATAATGCAGAAGAGAAGGGTTTATAATTTATCGATGAATCAATTTTACTCTGATTGCATTTCTCTTTGTGCGGATACTACTGCTTTGGTGCTAAGTGTGTATGGTGAGCAGTTAATGTATGATTGGGGATTGAATCATATTTTGCATGTTTGGATGATGGTTTGGATGTTTTAGAACTCCATTGCCTGTCACGCTTTTGTGTTTATTATTCGGATATGTCGTGTATTTTCCTTTATGGAATGTACGAATCATGTTTAATCCTGAGAACATGTATTCTTGAATGTGCGGGAAAGAATTGTTTTTGCTGTTAACACACATTTTAATCTACAATTATATAATTCTCCTAAAAAATGTAACATGAGTGGTACCTGAAGAAGATTGAGGAAAAATTCGTTATTTCTTTTTTACTTTTTTGAGTTTACGATGAATCAGAATGTATACAATGAGTCCTAGATGCAGAATAGGAAACTACCTAATCTAGAGACAGAATTTTAACTAAAATTTCTAAAATTAAAGGATATTATTAACACCCTTAATATTTTTCAAATAATAATAGTATTTATAGCTAATATATGTCTCGACACTTCCTTTCAAGTTGTATTATCATGGAAATTGGAGTTATTCAATCCTTTGGTAAAAATGTCTGCCAGTTGGTACCTGTTGGAACATAAGATAGGCATATTAGTCCCTCCTATAACTTTTCTTTGATGAAATGCCATATGTTTTAGTCCTGTCATGTTGCATAGGAGCAATATTGATAGCAGATTTGTTATAACAGTAGAGTTTTATAGGACCTTTCCACTTAACTCTTTTAAGTCGTTTAGGATAGTCTTCAGCTGCAACATCTCACACAAGCCTTGAGCAATTGCTCTGAATTCTGATTCACTGGATGATCTAGCTACAACATTATGCTTTTCACTCCTCCATGTTATAAGATTGCCTCCAAGGAATGTACAATACCTAGTAGTTGATCGTCTATCCACTATAGATCCTCCATAATTTGCACTGGTGTAGACTTCAAGGGCAAGATCCTTTGTCTTTTGAACAAGATTCTTTTTCTTGGATTTCCTTTCAAATATTGTAATACCCTATAAGTGGCCTATAGATGTGATTCCCTCGCATCATGCATGAATTAATACACTTGCAAAGTATGCTATGTCTGATCGAGTATGTGCAAAGTAGATGAGCCCCCCTATAAGCCTCTGGTACATTTTTCTATCCGCAGGAGGTTCTTTTGCTTCTCCGAGTTTTTGATTAGCTTCTATTGGTGTAGATATTGGCTTACATCCATTTTTCCCTCTCTCCTTTAATAAATCAACTACATATATTTTTGTTGGGATATGAAAATCCCGTTTCTGGAGTATGTCACTCAATACTTAGAAAGTACTTCAGTCTCCCAAGCTCTTTTATCTCGAACTAGTTTTGAACTCCGTGCTTTGCACAGGTTGTTACAAAGAAAATAATAGATTTTAACTACAAAATTAAAAGGGAAACACAAGTACAAAATTAACAAATTATATGTCATAAAATAAGATTAAGATAAAATAGGAATCTGATAAACAAAATAAGTCCAAAAATATGAGAGCCATATTTATAGAAGTACAAAAGATAGATAGTTTGCTATTCAAATACCA
>JAOQMR010000002.1:3912763-3926156 GCA_027563865.1 Erythroxylum pelleterianum | reverse complement strand
TCTCCACCGACCATCTTTCTCTCTTTTCTCCTCTTTGTTCTTTCTTTCTTTATTTTCGTGACTTCCTCTCTATTAAATGACAGCCACTTGCTTCTTCCCATTAATGAAAACAAAATGACCATAAGGCCCCTCCATGCAAGCCTTAAAAACTTACCCCTTAAGTGAACTTCCACATTTGCCCTTCATGCTTTCTTGAAAAACTGACATCTTACTTCAATAATTTGAGCAGGTAAACGAAATAATTTGGTAACATTTCCTTCTAGAAAATGTTGCTCTATGTCTTACGTTTCCAACGACACTAAAAACGCTCAAATCGGTTTAGAAACGAAGGAGTTATGGCCAAAATACTCGTTTAACTCTTACTAATCCGCGACTGAACATTAACCCAACTTCAAATCAGAAATTGACAATCTTAGGGACTAAAATGGAATTCGATCCCTTCAGATGATTTGTAGCCCCATGTCTCAATTTTATTTTTCCTCAAGAATCAACTCAATCGGATCTCCACAGATCGAGAATTTCCCAAAATACTGAACCATATTCAGAAAATTATCTAACTCATAACCTTTAACCAATCCTCTCACTTTGGTTCAATCAATCTCTTTCCATTTAATCTCCTAAAAATCATAATTTCCCATGAAAATGTAACTAATTGTCTTAGGAATCCAATGCTTCGAAAACCAAGTCAATCAGATGTCGGACGGAGAAATTATAAGCAAAGGATTGCAAAAGGGTCGGATTAAAAACAAAAGAACAGAACTTCAATCTATTGATAAAACCGAATTTTCCAAAAATCATAATTCTTGATCCCGAACTCCAAATTTGAAAATTTGGTATCAATAGAAAGCTCAAAGGAAGCTCTACAACTTTCATGAAGAACTTAAAGGCAATCTCAACCTCTAATTAGGTCAATTTTTTACTTAAAGATTCTGCCCTACTAAACATCACCTAAACAAAATCCAAACTTCAAAGATTCATATCTCTCAATTTCCACATCCAAAAATTGCATACTTTATAGCGTTGGAAAGATTGGAAGACAAGATACAACTTTCATGTTTACCACTTACTCCAATTCAGACCAAATCATTACGACGAGTGGCCTCAAAACTTAGCATACACAATCCTACACTTAACAACATTTAAAAGAAAACAAAGACAAATAACCTTAACTTCAGAAAATCATAACTTTCACTCCCGATATCGAAAAATATCAAACTTTATGGCGATAAAAAGCTCTCAACAGAAACTACAAGTTTCATGAAGATCATTTTCTCAAATTTGGCCTAAATCAAAAAGTCAACTTTCTACTCCAAAAAGTCAAACTGTCTTATTTCTCCAAAAATTCTCACACTTTCACTATTTATTTCTTAATTTTCAACTTCATTTCAATCAACTTGTTCTCTCTCAATTTCATAGCACATACACATTTACTCAAATTCAAGTCGTCAAAACTAATCAATTCTTTCCTCATCAATTTGTCTTAAAGCACAATAACATCTATAAAATATTACATATACAAAAACACTCATTTCATTTCATTTTATATTTCTAAATTTCATTAAAAGATCGGAGTCCAATATAATCCACCCCCTTAGGCCCAACATCCTCGCTAGCACAACGGGTCGGGAACTAGCTCTAATACTTTTTGTAATAGCCCAGACCACCCACCCACGGATATTATCCATTTTGGGTTACCCCTCGAGTTAAGACCCTGCCGGCTTTGCTCTTCCCTCACCTGGAAAAATGCATCTGAGGGGGAAAGGCATCCATATATACCCTTATAAGGCGTACTTCGTTCTCCTCTCTAACCGATGTGGGATCTCACAATCCACCCCCTCTTAGGGTCCAGCATCCCACGCTAGCACAACGGGTCAGAAACCGACTCTGATATCATTTGTAACAGCCCAAACCGCCCGCCCACAGATATTGTTCTCTTTGGACTCCAAGCTCGTCAAGGTTTTGCTCTTTGCACACTCGAGAAAACGCGTCAAAGGGGGAGAGGTGGATATAAGACATACTTCGTTCCCTTCTCTAACCGATGTAGGATCTTATAATCTACCCCCTTAGGGCCTAGCATCCTCATTGGTACAACGGGTCGGGAGCTAGCTCTGATATCATTTGTAACAGCCAAGACCACCCGCCCACAGATATTGTTCGCTTTGGGTTGCCCCTCGTGCCAAGACCCTCATGGTTTTGCTCTTCCTTTACCTAAGAAAACGCGTCTATGGGGAAGAGATATCTATACCCTTATAAGGCGTACTTTGTTCTACTCTCCAGCTAATGTGGGATCTCACAATTTACCTCTCTTAGGGACCAATGTCCCATGCTGGCACAATGGGTCGGGAACCGGCTCTGATTCAATTTTTAACAGCCTAGACCACCTGCCCATAAATATTATCCGCTTTGGGTTGCCCCTCATAGTTTTTCTTTTCTCCCTCTCAGAAAAACGTGTCTTAGGGGGAGAGGTATCCATACCCTTATAAGGTATACTTCGTTCCCCTCTCCAACTGATATAAGATCTCACAATCAACCCCCTCTTTGGGCCCAACGTCCTACACTAGCACAATGGACCGACTCTTATACCGTTTGTAATAGCCTAGACCACCTGCTCACAAATATTGTCTGCTTTGGGTTGCCCCTCGGGCCAAGCCCCTCACGGTTTTGTTCTTTCCCCTCTTGGAAAAACGCATCTGATGGGGAGAGGTATCCATACACTTATAAGGCGTACTTCGTTCCCCTCTCTAACTGATATGGGATCTCACAATCCATACCCTCTTAAGGCCCAGCATCCTCGTTGGCACAACAGGTAGGGAACCGGCCCTGATACCATTTGTAACAGCACAGACCACCAGCCCATAGATATTGCCCGCTTTGGGTTACCCATCGGGCTAAGGCCCTCACTGTTTTGCTCTTCTCACACTTGGGAAAACACGTCTTTGGGGGAGAGGTATCTATACCTTTATAAGGCGTATTTCGTTCCCCTCTCCAATCGATGTGGGATCTCACATTCCACCACCTCTTAGGGCCCAGCGTCATACGCTAGCATAACAGTTTGGGAACCTGGCTCTGATACCATTTGTAATAACCCAAACCACACGCCCACAGATATTGTCTGCTTTGGGTTACCCCTAGGGCCAAGATCCTCACGGTTTTGCTCTTCCCACACTCGAAAAAACGCATTTATGGGGAAGAGGTACCTATACCCTTATAAGGCTTACTTCGTTCCCTCTCCAACTGATGTGGGATCTCACACTCCACCCTCTCTTAGGGCCCAACATCCTCGCTGGCATAACGGGTCGGGAACCAGCTCTGATACCATTTGTAACAGCTCAGACCATCCGCCCATAGATATTGTCCACTTTGAGTTGCCCATCGGGCTAAGGCCCTCATGGTTTTACTCTTCCCTCACTCGGGAAAACATGTCTTTAGGGGGAGAGGTATCCATACCCTTATAAGGCGTATTTCGTTTTCCTCTCCAACCGATGTGAGATACTGTGAGGGCCTTGGCCTGATAGGCAACCCAAAGCGCACAATATCTGTGGGTGGACGGTTTGGGCTATTACACACTAGACACCCAATCTCTCAATTGTTTACTCAATGATGAGTATCTTTTATTTGTACTTATATATATGCACCTTCACCTTCTTAGACAATATTTATTAGTTCTTCACCTTCTTAGACAAATTATCAACCAAATTACAACTTAATGTTCAAAGCATCAATTTTGAAAGCACAATATAATGTTCAAATTCTTGACAAAATCACAACATCAAGTTCAAATGCTCATCCAAATCACAATATAATAATTAAATTATTAATGAAATCATAATATAATCTTAATATCCTCAACCAAATCACAACTCGATGCTCAAACACAGTTCAATATGTTGATTTACCATCATCAACCTGAGATTTTGTTAGATTTAATTTTTTCCCTTATTTTGACAACCTATATCAAGATGTTATAATTTTGAATGAAAAGCTTTTTTCCTCTCAAAAGTTGCTTTCTCCTTATATCAAGATGCTATAATTTCTTTCTTTAATTATGTGTTCTTATCTCCTAACCAAAACTTTGCTTTTAAATAAAAAAATTGATGATTGTCAATCTATTAAAAATATTACAAAAATATAATCTAACTACAATCGATGCTTATACTATAATCTAAGCAGAATGTACTGCAAAAATATCAATGTATGGATTTTGTACCTCAACCGATGATTAAACCAATACCTCAACCCAGTAAAAAACATAAATCGATGATTACCTATACAATCAAACCACAAAAGAAAACCCAAATGATAAAATCAGTACACTAAACCCACTAAAAAACAAAACCTACTTATCTCAATCGATGATTAAACAAAGATGCAAAAGGAAGAAGGGAACAAAAGCAAGTGAAGGAAGAAAGGAACCAAAGCAAGCGAAACATGCAAAGGAAGAAGATGGATGCAAAAGGAAGAAGATGGATGGAGAGAAGGGAACTGAAGCATGCACATACGGCGATAGCGACAAAGAACCGACGGCAGAAGAGAAAACGAAAGAGAGGAGAAAATGAACATCGACGAGGGGTAGGTAGGTTAGACACTTAACCAAAATGACATCATTTGGTGTTAAACCAGACAACGTCATTTTTGATTTATTGAAAACATTGAAGCTAAAACTAACTACAACGTTTAAGTTTTAATTTTATTTATAGAACAACTCTTCTGTTAGTAAATCACTGACGGAATCCAGTCTCGTTGGTATACTAAGACGCTTATTTTTTCACGAAACATTCCCGATAAATTTACTGACGAAAATGGCTATTCCATCACTATGTTCCATTGAAACATTTGCTGGGATAATTTCCCTCCATCTTTAACAACAGAAAACTTGTCCATCGTTAAATCCAAATCTTTATGTCAATTTTGCCGACAGAAATTGATTTTCTATCACTGATTGCCTACGGTATTTTTACCTTCAGTAATATTCCATTGGTAATTTGTAATTTTCTTGTACTGATATCAACTGTAGTAGTAGTAATTCAGGGGGAGCATTTATAAAAATACAAAGTCTACATGATATCTATGATGCCACAGAATAGGCACGGACAACATTTGATTACTCATTGTTTTATTTAATGGTAGAGTGTGATCCATTAACATATGAAAAGGCTATTAAAGATGAGAAATAGGAAAAAGCCATAAATGAAGAAATTGTTACGATCAATGAAAATGACACATGGGAACTAACTAATCTTCCGAGAGTACACAAGGCAATATAAGTCAAGTAGATACAAGAAAAGGACTAATCAAGAAGAAAAGGATGAAAAATACAAGGAAAGATTAGTCTCTAAAGGCTATAAGTAGAGAAAAGGAATTGACTATGAAGAACTATTTTCTCTCGTTGCAAGAATTGATACTATTAGACTTCTTATAGCACTTGCAACACAAAATAGATGGAAGATTTATCATATGGACGTGAAATCAACTTTCTTGAATGGATACCTAGAACAAGAAGTCTACATCGAGCAGCCACAATGATATATTAAAAAAGGACAGCAAGAGAAAGCCTATCATTCGAAGAAAGCATTATATGGATTAAAGCAAGCTCCATGAGCTTGGAATATAAGAATAAATGAGTACTTCAAAAGGAATGGTTTTGCAATAAGCCCACATGAGTATGCCTTATACACGAAGAAAAATCAAAATGGAGATATCATGATTGTGTGTTTATATGTGGACGATACGATCTTCACAAGAAATGAACCGATTATGTTCAATTATTTTAAGAAAGCTATGACTAAAGAATTCGAAATGACAGATACTGGTGAAATGTCATGCTTTCTTGAAATCAAAATAAAAAAAAGGAGATGGAATATTTATGTCACAGAAAAAGTATGCGGAACAAATACTAAACAATTTTAGAATGAAGGCTTGCAAGCCAATGGCTACCCTAACAAAAACAGGTGTAAGATTGAGAATGAATTCAAATAGAGAGTCGGTAAAGCCGAAATTATATGAGACTAGAAAGAACATAATTTTTGTAATTGTTTTCATATATTGATATTGATGTTGCGTTACAACTACAAGTCTTATAGACTGCTTTTGCTTAATTCTAGGAAGGGATCAATGTAAGTAAGGAAAGGATTGATCCTACAATCAAGTGAGATCAATCCTTTCCTATAATCTCTCTTTTCACATCTAATAGGATACGTTCCTATTCTAACACTCCCCCTCAAGTTGAGTCGTGAGATCTCCCACACCCAACTTGGACAACACTTTATGAAACACTTGCCTAGTAACAGCCTTGGTCAGAACATCTGCCAGTTGATCTTCAGAGCACACATACGGAAGACTGATGGTTCCTTCTTCAAGCTTCTCTTTAATAAAGTGTCGATCTACTTCAGAACACACATACGGAAGACCGGATTCTTTGAGATGCTAACGGTTGCCTTGTTATCACAAAACAGTTCGCAAGTCTCATATGGTGGATAACCAATTTCAGTCAACAATTTCTTGATCCAGAGTGGCTCAGCTAACCACTTTGCGATCCCTCTAAATTCTGCCTCTGCACTTGACAATGCAACTACTTTTTGTTTCTTACTTTTCCATGTCACAAGGTTGCCTCCAACTATAAAAAAGTAGCCGGAAGTAGATCTTCTATCAATTGGATTACCAGCTTAATCTGCATTCGTGTACCCCTTTACCTCTAAATGCCATTTTTTTTGGAATAGAATCCCATGTCCAGGTGTGCCTTTAAGGTAACGTAAAATCCTCAAGGTAGCATCCATGTGTTCCACCTGTGGTTTGTGCATGAACTGACTCATTACTCCAACAGCATATGCTATGTCCGGCCTAGTGTGAGATAAGTAAATCAACTTTCCCACCAATCTCTGATAGGTTTCTCTGTCAGTTAGTGTGAAATTGGTTAGCCTTTGAGATGAGATCATAAATGTGCAGTGCTCCATCCCCACTGCAATATGTTGCTGTTATTCCATTCCATAGTTCTCTGGTTGTGGGATATTCGATGTACTGTCCCACTAGTTCTGGTTCTATTGCTCCAATAATCCAAGAAAAAACTTGGAGATCACTCTGTCGCCATCTGTTATATCCTGGATCTGTTGGTGTTGGGGAAATTGTATTACCAGTGATGAAATCCAATTTTCCCTTTGCACTAATGGAAAGCAGCATAAGACGTGACCACAGGGAGTAGTTGTTGTCATTCAATTTGATTGCTATTGAGATTGTTTGGTTGGATTTGGACTGATTTGTGGTATGTTGTTGCAGGATTTGGGCAATTTGGTTTGACATCATCTCAGTTGCTTCTGAGATTGCTGGGTGATGGGTGCTGCTACTACTAGTATCTTCGGCCATGGTTTATGAGATGGGTAGGAAACAGGCATATGATGAAACAGTGAACAACCCTAAAATCGTAGCTGCTCTGATACCATATGAGACTAGAAAGAACTTAATTTTTGTAATTTTTTTCGTATATTGATATTGATGTTGCGTTACAACTACAAGTCTTATAGACTGCTTTTGCTTAATTCTAGGAAGGGATCAATGTAAGTAAGGAAAGGATTGATCCTACAATCAAGTGAGATCAATCCTTTCCTATAATCTCTCTTTTCACATCTAATAGGATACGTTCCTATTCAAGAGACTAGTCAGAAGTCTCAGGTACTTGACTTTCACACGCTCAGATATTATGTATGCAATTGGATTGGTGAGTAGATATATGGAGAAGCCATAGGAAGATCACTTCATTGCAGCAAAAAGAATTTTAAGATATATTAAAGGTACAATAAATCATGGTCTATTTTACACACATTCTCAAGATTTAAAGTTGACTAGTTATTCAGATAGTGATTATGGTGGAGACTTAGATGATAGAAAGAACACCTCTGGATATGCATTTCGCATTAGATCAGTAATATTCTGATGGTCATAAAAAAAGAAATAGATAGTTGCTCTCTCGACGTGTGAGGCCCAGTATATTGCTGCAGCAGCATGTACATGTCAAGCAATATGGTTAGAGAATATTTTGAGTGAGTTATATAATCCACAAGAAGGTCCGATTAAAATATACATTGATAATAATTCTGTTATATCACTTCCAAAAAATCCAGTTTCACATAACCAAAGCAAACATATAGACAAAAAAATATGATTTTATTTGAGAGCAAATGAAAGGCGAAACTATAGAACTCATTTATTAATATTTTTACAAAGTCGTTGAAGACTTATGTATTTCACAAACTCAAAGAAAAGCTTGGCATGCAAAGTCGGGTTTGAGGGGGAAAGTTAGAAGTCAAACTTGATGATATTCTTAATTCATCTAGAGAAAAGAAGAAAAAATCAAGTTGTATTATTAGGTGTGTGCTAGCTGTAACTTTGTTTATTATAGTAGTGTTTTAATTGTTTTTTGGGATATTAAAGTCGGTGAATAGAATCGACTTTGATGGGTATAAAAGGGGATGTAAGGGTAGTGTTTTAGGAGTGAAGAAATAAGTGAAAAAAGTTGAGAAAAGGCAGAGAGAGGAACAAAAAAAAAGAGAATAAGAGAGAGTAAGAGGTAGAGAACTGCACCTCAAAGTTTGTTACATCGTTTTTTATCAATATATATTGCTGTTTGTTTTATAGTACATTGTCTTTTTTTTTCAATATATCACAAGTCCATACTAAATTGCTGGGGGAAATAAAAATAGCTTGGAAGGAGATACAACGATATGAGACATCATCAAATTACGAAGGGGGTCCTCAATTTAGACAATTATGAATAGAGAGAGGGATTAGTAAGTTGGAAGGGAACCACAGTCATTTGATTCGATAAGGAACTACAAAAGAAACTAGTTTCCTTGAGCCATGTTAGCCTACAAGGAGGCCATTCAGGAGTAACAGTTATGATCAAGGGGTTGCAAAATGTTTTTAATTGGAATGGGATGAGTAAAGATATGAGAAACTACATAGAGGTATGCTCACTTGCCAAAGGATTAAACATAAGAATGTGTAGTACCTTATAAAGCTTTAATCACTTCCCATAATAGAGGGTACTTGGGAGGATATAAGTATGGATTTCGTGGAAGGGCTTTCACCTTCGCAAGGAAGAATGGGGTTAATGCTAGTGGTGACCGATTTAGTAAATATGGCCACTTCATACCCATTTATGACGGACGTAGTTCAGTTGTTCCTTGATCACATTTTTAAACTACACAGGATGTTGGAGAGTATCGTCAGTGACAGAGATCTAATTTTATTTAGCAAATTTTGGAGGGAGTTAAAAAGTTATAGGGGGTTAGTCTCATATTCTCTATTAAATGCCATCCCCAGTTTGATGGACAAACTGAAGCTGTGAATCACATGCTAGAGACTTGCCTGTGTTGCTTCTATAGTGATTCCCACTATAAGAAAATTAGTAATTAATGACGACAAATTACCAATGAAAGAGAAATCGTAGCAAATTACCGATGGAAAATGATTTTTTGTAGGTAACATTGTCAGGAAAGATTACATTTGGCGATAGCAAAAGTATCCGTCGGTAAATATGGGGGGAAATTATCTTGGCAAAATTTTTAATGAAATATAGCGACGATAAAAAATTCCCGTTGGTAAAGAAGGCGGGAATATATGGCGGAATAAAAAGGTTTGGGTTTACCAGTGGAAACATTTCAATCGATAAATTTTGTCTGCAAATTTTAGAGGTAAATGTCATCATTTCTTTTGGCTTCAACATTTTTAATATAATGAAAATGACGTCGTTTAATTTAATACCAAACGACGTCATTTTCCTACATATTTAACTCACCTGAAGACCCCCTCCCTCTCCCTTGCATTTTTGTTTTCATTTTTCCTCTCTCTGTCGTCCCTGTTGTTTTCCTCCCGTTTCTTTGTCATCGATTCATCTTCTACTCATCGGCGTGTGTGATCGTTTGTCTTCTCGAACCACTGTCAATGTGTCCTTCGACAGAGGTAAGTCATTCATCCTTTGTTCTCTGTGATTTTTTGTATAACCCGTATTGGTATATATGTTTAAACCTAGTTGTTTTTGCATTTATTTTGGATTGTCTATAGTGTATTTGTGTTTGCAATGTTTTTCAAAATGTTAAGGAAGGAAAAAGACATGATTTGCTTAGGTTAATTGAGATGAATTTGTTATGCCTTTGAAGTGTTCGACGAAAGGTTTGAGTGGATTCTTTAATGGTTTTCTCCTTGTTTTGAACGTCTACGGCTATTAAGATTATTGCTTCCTCTCATAAACCAGATTTCATGACCTTCTTTATCGGGATTGTAGTTGAGAAATCAATTATATGAGTTCAAATGATAATGAAACTGATGAAATAATCAATGGGATGGATGTAATACGTGTATAAGTTGTTCTATACAATATTCTTATATAGTTTCAGCAATAGAGGACTTTCCTATTAGTAAGTACGTGCAAGGGTGGGAAATATTAATTCAAAAGATGGGATATTATTCGAATTATGCTTTGATGCTAATATTTTACCTTGTGGTCAGAAGTGAAACAAAATTTTTAAGCTTAACTTTTTGTTTCTCTCGATTGCTTCTTAGTTAATGGTTAATTTCATAATTGGATAGACAAGAAGTTATTCGTGTAAGTTTACAAATCAAACGTAAAAGGAAATCCCTCCCTAGTCCAACTTGGTACATTAATCTTAAAATATTTTATATTTTCCTACTGTTTTTATATCAATTTAAATGACAATATAGCCACGACGAATTAATTTCATTTAACGTGTCAAATTCATTTATATATATATGATTCTTTAAGTACTCATAATAACTTGAGGATTATAATACGATATATATGTTTAACCTATTACGATTATCTGTTTGTTAATTTGTATGTAGTTTAAGGAAACACATTTTGTATAAATTGGAAAAAGATGTAATGGAACTTGATTCAATATGACAAATTGATAGCTGTGCCATTCCTAGCAAGTACCACATTCTTACCCTTATATTCATTATTAATATGAAGAGATGCAAAATTTTATTTTTACTAAATCTTTTACTAAAGTCTCTCTTTCTCCACTCAAGTTCTCCATTGGACCAAGTAATAATTTTTCTGACTAGATTTTAATTTGAGATTTTAGTATTGTTTTTTTGAATCGAGTCCATCACCAAACTTAAATTTTGAAAATCGTGTATCCCCTTTTAATTGAGGCCAAAATAATTGTTTTCCTAATTAACTATGAAAATATATAATCTAATAAACTTCTATTTTTTTTAAACTATAAAAAATAATATAAATAAAATATAATGAATTTTAGAAGTAAACTAAATAAAAAGCTTTGAATAGATTTTTCAATTAGATGTCAAAATTAATTAGATAATTATTATTACATTATAAGTAATTATCGTATATTTTTCCTTTTTTTTAGAAAGATTTTTTTGAGATTCTAAATTTGACGCGATCATTTATAAAATATAGGAGAGATAAGCATGTATACGTTGTCAAGACTTTGTTGGTGCGATACACAAAACTGGTATACGACTGCCTTATATTTCTGAATAACTATGGAGTCGTTGGTAGCAGTATTGGACATCACCCTATGCAATGTCTATTTTAAAGCGTAATTCTACCAATAGACGTGGAGAACGGGAGGAGAGTCTTCTCGTATATACTGGAGGATCTATTACCCACCACGAACAAGCAGAGAGACTTGTAAGTATCTACACTTTATATTTATATTCCAATGTTTTAAAAACTTTGATGTATTTCAATTTAATTTGATGTGTGAATTTTGGAATGAAAATATGTGTATTATGGAGAATGATAATGTTATAAATTTATGGTGCCATATACGGCTATATTATTGAATGATTTTCTTTGTTCAGCAAGGGGTAAATATCATTAAAATAAAGAAAATTCTGCCAAAATTTTTATAAATTATAGTTCACTTATAACATTTTATTCTGATGCAGGAAAAGTCTATGGGTACGAAGCCTACATCCTGTCAACTCTTTTTGCACTCACACTAAGAAGTATGACGTTGTGATCTTCGTCAACACCAAATGTAGAGAACTAAATATATGTGAAATTTATGCTTTAATATTAATACTTAATAATTATCTCTTACTAACATAAATATTGCCTTTTGATAGGCCCAAATACAAGAAAGCATTCAACGGCAGTCTCAGCAATCTGAAGATGTTGATGAGACTCAAACCTATGTTCATGTAGTGGGTGGCAGGGACCATCGTGAAAAGATATTCAGCTTAGGTTCATTTGCAAACACATGTTATTCGCAATCCTCCACGTTCAGTATAACAGCATCTAGTAGGCAAAATCCGCACCCAATGAAGTCTATGTGCTTCGGAGCATAGTATAGACATTGGCAACTCAGTTGTTACAGTTGTTAGAGTACATAGCTCAGTTCCATAATGAGGTGGATGAGTTGAAGGGGAGGGTAGTATCTCATCGCAGTAATCAGAACATCCGCGGTTACCAAATGAATAGCTTACCTGTAATCATTTCATATGAATTACAATTACTTATTATATACAAAATATTTTTTATTATCAATTAAAATAAAATTTACTTTATATCATCAATTAACTTTCTATTTTAACAAATTAAATGTATAAACAAATCAAAATAGTATGCACAAATAACTCATAATTGTTTAAATTATGCATCAACCACAAGATCATCAAATAAAATTTAATGATGGGAAATTACAAAACAGTTCTAGTAAATTTACTGACGGAAAAACAAAGTTTGTAGATAAAATCTATTCGATTTATCGACAAATAACTAATAATCGTTAGTAATGTTGTCATTAACTAACCAACGGAATAGCCGAAGACATCACTGAATAACCGTTGGTAATGTTCTCATTAACTTACCGATGGAATAATCAATTCCGTCTGTAACATTGCCGATGGACAAATCTTTATCGTCGGCAACTTTACTCACTAAAGACAACATAGAATAACCGTCGGTAAATTTATCAACGAATATTCAGTGATTCGTCACAAATTATTACCAGCGGATATTTCTCCGACGCCTTAATTCGTCGGTAAATTTCGTTGCTAACTTAGTTTGTCTATGCAATGTGTAGATTTTTTATTGGTAATTTCTGTAGCTAAATTTTATTTTTCTTGTAGTGGCCTCGATAAGATGGGCATAGTGGGTCTCATTGGGTGAATTGTGTTATAACACCACGTTCCACACAACCATCAACTCAGCATCATTTGAACTATTATACATTTACCCCTCCGGTGTACGTACTATAGTTGGCAGGAGACTCCCAGAGTCTAATGGTCGATGAAATAATCAAGGACAGAGCCACCCAGATCTGCTGTCCAAGTTACCGTGTACCAACCATGTCCAGTGGGTTGGATGCCATCCATTCATGTGGATCCATTCATGTGGGACCACATGAAT
>JAOQMR010000002.1:3856983-3873951 GCA_027563865.1 Erythroxylum pelleterianum | reverse complement strand
AAGCATTTGTTGTGATTGCTCTCTTTGTGTAGTTCTCTACTTTAATTTGTGGCTATATGAGATTGAGCCTTTGATTTTTGGATTTTGTGGCTGTTGATCTCTGTAAGACAGTATTTGTGATAGTGGATTTTATTTGTTTGGACCAAGAGAGGTCCCGTGGTTTTTTATCTTTCACACCGAAGGAGTTTTTACCACGTTAAATAATTGTTGTGTTTTGTGATTGGTTCTTGATTTGTGCATTATTGAGGCAGCTTGTGATCATTTGGTTTGCTGCCAATTTTTACTCATTATTACTCTTAATAGATTCATTCAAGTGGGTAAATATTTATTGATTGATCCACTTCCTTCCCAACAAAAACAACAAATTTAGTATTTTTGTGTGTTGATTGGAGATGGCCTGAGGCAGGTTTGATCTCTTGTGCGTGGAAGTGAGTGTTGTGTTGGTGGAGGTTTGTATCTATTGTTGGTGGAGACTATGTCTGTGAATAAATGAAGGTTGTAGAATGTGTGAGTGGAGGCGGTGTAGGTATGGAGGCTCCGACTTTTGAGTTTATGGAAGTTGCTTCTCTTTTTCTTTTTTTTTTCTTGTCTCCCCACGCTAAACCCTCACGGTTTCATTTTGCAAAAATGTTGGGCCATCTCCCTCTTTTTTTGGAATAGATGCGCAACGTTTTGGTTAAAATGCTGAAGACTCCTCTTTGCTTTCTTGCGTTTCACACATGCATAATCTTCAATTTATATGTTGGTGTATGACTTTTTGTGTATTTCAGATTTGTTATCTTTTTACTTTATTTTTTCAAAAAACTCATAACACTCAAAGATAATAATAAAAAACAATTTAGCATAATATTTATCTCAAAATGTTATACAATTCACCTACATTAATGCATCAAGTGGATACAAGACGAGGAGGGGAAGGCCTTACAAGACCTGGAGGGAAGTGATCAAGAAAGATATGTCAGAGTTGGCTTTCACTGAGGTAATTGCTAGAAGTAGAAAAGTCTGGCTTGATAGGATAAGGGTAACCGATACACGTATCACATAAGAAGTTCAACCCACTGTTCCCGCGAGGGGCGCTGAAAACATAGGATTGTTTTTCCCCAGGGCTGCTCAGTGTTCCTTAGGGTTGCTCAGTGAAGACTTCAGTGCGACTAGCGATAAAACGGGCCGGTCTTTATAAGGTGTAAGGTACTGACAACTCGGGTTATGCATCAGGTATGTCTTCGTCTTTTATTGGCATTCTTTTTACTTAACTATTTAGTGTTTTTTTCCTTATTCCTGTATCATTATTTTGTATATTACATCTGCATGCGGATTTATTAGAAATAATCTCTTTATTATATAGGGGTAAGGTTGCGTACTATCAAACCTTTCTAAACCTCGCTTCACTGCAAAATTTCAGATTGAGTGTGATGATGATTACGATGATGACCTACATTAATGCATCAAATAAAAATCTATCAGTATTGCTATGAATGACGGAATCGTTAAAGAGTCGTGATTGATCAATCTGGTTTGATAAAACGAAGGCCACTTGCTCAGTGGAATCATAAAGCGATGGAAGAAAAAAAATGTCAAGTCTGTTCTCGCTGAAATTACTAAACATAGACGAGTCCTTGTCAAAGTCCTAAGGACCAACGACTGAGTAGCTGTCTCGTAAAGAAAACCAACACCTCATGCCTGATAGCTCGAGCCCCTTTGGTGGTATTAGAGATGACAACCTGCTCAGCTGAATCGAGTCGTTTGAAACTTGAATAAAAAGCATGGACTCGCTTTGTGTCCACGTCAACAGGTCAAAGAAGACTGTTCTCAATTTCCCTCTGATATAAACCTTAGTTGACTAACTACGTCTTCTTTTCTTGTTCAACTGACCTCCACTATGTTCTGATGAGTCAAATCATTCAGTCCTTTTCATTTCTGTTTCTAATTTTCAATTTTTATTTTTAAATTTAATAACAAAATCTATTTATTTAAATTTTTATTTCTTTTTTAGTTTTGATTTTTTCAATTTTTAATTTTATAAAAATCACAAAAATATTTATTTATTCTGTTTTATGATTTAATTTACTATTAATTAATTATATATATAAATTATTAATATAAATATAAATTTTATATATTTGATTAACTAAAAGTAATTATTAGTTAAAATTATGAATAATTCAATTAAAAATTTTCAAATTTTGTAATTAAATTAATAATTATTAATAAATTTCAAATATCTTCAAAATGTATAAATTTCAAATAAAATTTGATTCAATAATTAAAATATATTTACAATAAATTCTAATTTTTAAATTCTTTATTTTAATAAAATAAAATAATTTTATTAAAAATTTATTAATAAATATTATATAAGAGATTAATATAAATTTAATTAATTAAAAATAATTTATCTCTAAGTTTTAGCTAATATATAATTATCATTAGTAATAGAAAATATAACTAAATTAACATTATTTATCACTAAATAAGTTTTTGTTTTTATTTAAAAAACTAAAAATAACAACATTAACGAAACCAAATAGTCCCTTTGCGTTTCTATTCTTTTGAAAAAAATGATAATATTTGGACTTTAAGGAATGGATAAATTAATTAAGATTGGAATTTGCTATTTAGGGTTCAAATAGTACTTAAAGTCTTAAATAAGTGTCATAGACAATTTTAATTAAATGTAAATTATTTTTTTATAAATTATTTATCATATATTTAATATCAAATTAAGAACCAATTTAGATATTCAAACCGATAGATACAAAATGTAAATAACAATAATCACACCTAATATTTCAATATTATGAAATAGATCACTATCATTTGTCACAAATAAAACTAGAGGCACTTAAATTTGTACTAATTTTTTTGTTAACTGATTTGTTAATAATTATAATATGAATCATTCGTGTAAGTAGAACTCTCACTTCAGAAAGCAGATATTTGTGTTCAAATTATACTAATTGTTAATAATACTATACAATTATAAAGTTAATTTCATGGTGTAATTAGTATTAATCAGTTAAAATTTGGCTATCAAATAATAAAAAAGGTTTAGAAAAATACCGAAAAATATTATTTTATGTTGAATTAGATAAGAAATTAAAAATAAAGATGAAAATAAATCGAATTTAATGTAATTTTTCTATTCACTTTTTTTGATTTTTCTATTCACTTATAATTCAAAATATAATATTCCATCTAATACCTAAAAAAAAGTGGTTTTGAGTTTTTGACCGTTAGACATGATTTCAAAACGACATTGTTTTGCACATTAGATTTGATTAGACAGTCTAATAGATCTGAACTCGATCTAACCGGGTTGTGAAGGCGGAGCTTAACTCATTATTACAAAATTAATTATTTCAATCTAAATCTTACGTCGTGTAATACAATTAAAATAAAATTTATTTATTGATTTTTTTTATTTAGAAAAAGGAATCTTATTTATTGATCTTTGACAGGCCAGACTCTAATTGTTTCTAACTAACCGTAACCGGAAGTCATATGACACGGAGACGATGATGTTCTATTTAAGGATTTTATGTGGAGTCCGAGATCAGAAAATTGGGCTGAAACCCACCATTTGTACTCAGTCCAAGCATAAACTCCTGTGCCGCTAAAACCCTGTAACTCAGATAATAGAAAGAATGGGGATGAAGTGAAGAATAAAGTAACTGTCAAAAACCCAAAATTCCCAAATCGATGGATATTTTCTCGTGTTCCGTACTACCCTCCACTCCCAGCTTTCAGGTACTTTACATTTACTGAGCTTTTATCCCCTATTCCAAATGAATGATTTGAATTCAGAATCTGTTATCTGTGTTGATGATTATCCAAACATAAAGTAAGTTAAGATGGGCATTAGCTAACAATGTTTCTGGTTAGTGGATACATTTCAATCCGTTTTACTTCTGCGGGACTACAAATCGTTGATATTGTTTCTCCTTGCATGTGGTTCTCAGATGAGTCAGATCTTCTCTTTATTTTGGGCTGCTATGATTTTACCTTCTTAATTCTCAGTTTGTGAAATATACTTTAACTTTTGTAATCGAGTCATGAGTGATGAATTTTTTCTGTTTACTTTCATTTTATTTTAGGAATGGTAGGATTGTTCCTTGAGCTTGAAAATGCTACAATTGCTTCTTTTTCAGGTTAAATTGATTAAGAACAGACCCTTTCCAATCAACTGGTGCTTGCCAGAACGTGGGAATCATAGAATTTGTTTACCTGAATGTTATATTAAAGTAGCAAATGCCGAATTTGGTGAACCAAGTCAAGTCAAGTTGCAGTTGAGTATTGCAAAGGAGAGGCTCTTAGAGGCTGTCCCGGAGCCGGTGCAAGATTTTCCTTGGAGGAAGGCAGAGGATGTGCTGCTGAAGCGATTAGCGGCTGTTGGATGGGAAGTATTTAAGTGGTCTTCTATAGCATACATCACTCTCAGTTCTTTATCAGATGTTATACTTACTATCTCTAGAAGTCAAGAACTTGTGGTTCCTTTTGGTCTCCTTCTTGGCTGTTTGATGACTGACTTCTTCAAAGAGATACTGCAGGAAATGTTGCACGCAGAAGAGGTAAGGTTTGCTCTACTAGTTGCAAATGCACGGATTGCCTTTGTTTTCGGATGGAATTTGATTCATTTTACCTTTTGAGCAGGGACAAGGTCTGAAAATGCTCCTTGTGGCTATCAGTTGCTTGTTTGTGCTCGTCAAGGCCATATCTTCATGTTTCACAGTGAAGGCGCAGTTGTTTCTCTTGCATGTTGCAAATGGTGGGTTGATGCAAGCATTGTGGCTTTTGAGAGGTTTATCAAAATCAAATCATAAAGGCAATGAAGCAATAGCTGGCAAAGGTACGTAATCCGATCTGCTATTGATGCTGATGAAGTGACGCCATGCTCGTAGCGATCTAAGCAACTGATTGCATTCATTTTATGAACATAATCTGCACCCAAAGGGATATTTTGATAGCTCTAACTTTCATCTCTGTACACTAATGGATGATTGGTTGTTGTGGTGGTTTTGGATGTCTCATTGACATGTTGTAGGTACATAACATATGAACACTATTTATTGGCCGTAAAACTGGAAGATTACATACAATGAGCGACTGTATTGACCATTGTAGGAACAGTTGAATTTTATCCAATATTTTCTATAGCAAATGCTGTTGACATGACGTGAGTTCTAGTCATCAGAGGTTATGTATTGTAATTTGATGAAAAGAGATAGTGGTAAGACAGCCTACCGACAATAGGAAATCAAGAACATTGATCCTAAGTAAAAGAAGTAAAATTCGAATGCTAGAAGACTTTTGATATATAATGTTTTAACAGTTTCACACACAATTTGAACTAGAAAATTGGTTTAGATTCACTACAATCCTCTATGATTTGACATATTATCAATGTAATCTGTAACTTTTAAAAATTATCAACTTCTCTATAGTTTTAGTTTTATGATACCTATTTTTCCTATCATCAATTTCCGTTAAAAACTCTAATTGTAGGTTTTAAAACGACATCATTTTTTATACGTTCGACGTCATTTTGAAATTTGCAGATAGTTAACGACAAGGAAATAGATGCTATAAAATTAAAACTATACGACGGTCATTGGTAGTTTTTAACAGTGAAGAGATATATTGATAATATGTTAAATTACAAAGAGATCCAAGAAAATATGTTTTTTTTGGTAAAAGATCCAAGAAAATATTACGAGTGGTTCAAATAAACATACTAAACCCGTTAAAGTTTCTCTTATATATATATATATAAAAACTTATATCTACAACATTAAGCTTAGAGTTAATATTTTAACCTAAGGTTATGTTTAACTAGGAGTTTATTAGTGGAATGAAATATAATGTAATAATTTTCCATCGTTTAGAAACGTAATCTAAGTCAAAATTAAAATTTGACCATATTTAAATTTAGATTCAACGGCTCTAAATCTAATCAAATTTAGAGTATTTTGCATACTTGTTTAAATGACGTGGCTCCAACTCTACTCATTGTCAATACTAATCAAACCTGCATGTAGGTAACGCAAGGAAATGTTCATCAAGGCTTATCTGAAAAAGTCAGAGAAGTACATAATCAAAATAATAATTGTCAAATAAATACACATCAAATTGTAGCTGTGGTGCCCTTTATAAACTCAATATCATCACTGTACATGAAGAACATTAAGAGATGAACCCTGAAAAGCTAAACTCTAATACACTACAAAGAGATACACTCGTGATAATAAATTCCCTCCAAAAATCCAGGATTTTTACTGCATTTGGTACACACACATGTAGATTATCTATAAAAGTGAAAACCCGAGTCTAGCTTATGGTAGATTCTTCTATCTTGTAATTGCAAACAGCACCACGTTCGCTCGATTCTGCCTCTGAAAAGTGAAAGCCATAGCCAAAAGATGAGTACATTAATACTAGAAAGATGGACTATCTCTTCATAAAGCTAGTGCCAAACCTGACTTGACTTGCACATGATCATGAACTATATCCTGAAGCAATGTAGAATCACATATTCTATGAGAACCCAATGGTATCTGGCAGTATTCTGAGGGTAAACGTTGATGAATTTCTTCTACTGTCCCAGCCTGCTCGTTACGTCTATCCATTTCTATGAGCACCTGCGATCTAACAACTTATAATAAATAGAAGCACCATGACAGGAGATAGATATAGGTAGAGTTAACGTCACCTGTGCAGCAGTCTTCCTAAAAGCTGGGAGGAAACGCTGTCTGCAATACTCGTGAAATAAAAGCGTGGAAATAATCAGAGGAATAGTGAAAGCAGAAGCAACTGGTGATTCTTTAAGTCCAAAAACTCCAAGAGTTATGATTTGTGTTAAGACCAGTGAAAAGATTGTTGTGTTGTGCACAATAGGCCAATACTGTCCTCCACTGTCATACTTCTTTAAGTACACATTAAGAATCTGCAAAAGAAGATAAAGTTCATAATTCCTGATGTCACCAAATACCAGAAAATATTGGAGAATACATTAAATACAATTCAGAGATGTGAATAGAAAGAGGAAACTTTATTTCACAAAGTAAATTGGGTTTTGTGCTCATCCATTTGTAACGTAAACCTTTTGAGAAACAATTCTCAACCTATGCCAAAGTAATAAAAATCCATCTTCATCCGTTTCTAAGCAGTTCTTTTTTCTTTTCTTTTCTTTTCTTTTGTGTGTATGTGTGTACTATCAGCAAATCTCAGAAATAATCTAACAAATTTACTAGAAGAAAATATTTAATAGTTCAATATTCAAGACTAGGAAATAGTTGCTCCAATATGATGGTGTCGTTGAGCTTTCGTGCTTCTGTCAACCTTCATGAGATATGTCATTTCTAAATTTAAAATTCCAAAAATGAAAAAAATAATTCTTTCCAAGGTGGTCTCAAACTTGAAAAGTATGATTGTAGCCATGAAAATTAAATTGAATAAAAAGTTATCAACATGCTTATCAGAGGAAATTAATATATCAAGAAACTTGCAACAAACATGCTAAACTAGATACAAGCATATGCATAACAGATGCAATAAAGGCTTATAGGAGACAGATATGGTTTGCAAGTGCAGAGGAATAGCATATTTAATGAAAACGCAAGCTGATTTTGATGCACAATAGTCTACATTATTTAATAACGTATTTTATGAAAATAATGTATATAATCAACCATTGACAGGAGAGATTTTCACCTGATTTCGGTATACAAGGAAAGCCATTGCAAAATAAACCAGCAAAAAGGGCAATATCAAGGGCGCCATGACCGCACATGTGAAGCCGATGACACCAAAAAGTAAGACCCTTGGAACTTCTGTATGGTATGGGAAGGACATAAGCCAATAAGATGAATCTTCACTATCTCGCAGGATGAATTTATTTATCAGATTGCACAGAAGAGGAAAAAGTTGCATTAGTTCACACGCTAGGCTTGCCCATCCTGATGTTAATACGTAGGTCATGAAGAACGTAGCCTGCAAATATTGGAAAACCAAACTTGTGCAATTAATCTGAGACTGTATACTGTAAAGACAAAACACATGCAGATTCAAATAACAACATGCTTGAAACATAATGAAGTGCAAACATAGATAAGTGTCTTTTAATAAAGTTGCATGATACAGTGGAAACGATAATGATATGATGATTTTCCTAATGCCTCATAGGAAGTCACCTGCGAGGGTATGGCTTTTGCAAGTTCGGTAGGTACGTCTCTTACACTAGTGAAGACACTCAACTGACTGATAACAGACCCAGAAAGAACATTAACAAAAAACACATTCCAGATGGTAAAGTACAAGATTTTCACACATGCACTCCTTTTCCTTCTACTTCGAGAAACAGGCCCCTCCACTGACGAGAAAAACGTCATCATTGGTGGAACAGTATACAGAAACAACATCAAGACCACACTGGGCAGATAGCCAGTTACCACATGGTTTATTAAACCCCTGCATGATCAAAGACAAAATTAAGAAGGTAAATTTTCAAGCAAACATGAGTGCATCTGTCCAACCAGATTTCTGAATTGCATTTTATAATTTAATAAATAGGACTCAGCTTCAGTAGTGATTGGAATTGTGCACATGGCATGTTACGATGTACAGATGGGGCATACTCATGTATGGACTGGGAAACAAACAAATATTATTAATGACGACAGACCACTAATGCATTTGCAGCAAAGTAGCTCTTCGTATTTTGTTCAGAGAAAATTTGCATGCAAAAAATTTCGAGAGAATCAAAGCAAGAGTACTTACCTTTTCAACATTCCTTTAAAAAATGGAAACATACGAGATAACTTGTCTAGTTGAGTCAGGCCTTGTACAAATGTGACAGGAACGAGAAATATAAACATGAAGACCGTGGATGCCAAAATCGTTGCAATCTTACGGAGCCAAATCTGTCTAAATGGTATAGAGAGGTTTTTCCATAAAACATCTTGTCGTTCTGGAGCCATTTCTGTCACCCACAACATAGGATTCGGTGTCTGAAGCATCCGTGTGGCAACAACAGCAGCATAGCAGGTCTTGAAGAAAACAAAAGCTGAAGGACACTCCTGAATCATAAGGAAGAGAAGTTCAGGAAAACAAGTAAAATTAATATCAATGTAGACTAGTCAAAAAAATGTAGGAAGCATTCAAGGGCCCATCTTGAGAAGCAGTTTCCAAACCAAACACAAGATGAAAAACAGTATGAGAAGATGAAAAAAGAACGAATCTTATGAATCATCAATAACAATCAAAAACCAACGAATCAGAATAAGTTTGTTTTCAAGATTTTTACATTATCTCGTGATGCCAGACTCAAATCAGTAAAGCTAACACTACTGCTAGCACTTCCAGATTCATTAGAAAGAACTTCGAAAGAAGAAGCACTTGCTGCACACAAACAACTTGGCCTTGTATCCAACCCATCCATAGGAACAGTCTTAATCAAGTGGCAAACTTTTTCAGCATCCCTCTGCAAGGAAAACAACGTACCAAAAATGTTAAAACAGAAATTGACATACGATATATATACAAAAAAGCAGCATGGCATTGTTCAAGCAACTCTAAATTAGGGGGATGAAAAAAGAAAGAGACCCAGAACGATTCTATTTACAATGTTAAGCACTCACTTAAAATGCCTAATCGAGCGAAGAATCTCAACATATCACCAAATTCAAGAATTGTCTAGCATTTACTTGACACATTGCATTATTATCGAAAGTGCAACATCTATCTAACTACTATCCTGCTATAATTTTGCACCTCATAATTTCCAGTCTACAGAGACATTTAGGAAAATGTGTTCATAGAAAACATCCATGAATTAGCAGCTGCATGGTTGGCACAATATATTGGCAAAAGAGGAAAACAAGTGAGTACTTTTGGAAACTGAAGCATTGAATTTGAAGTAAATGATGCTAACACAGAAATAATTGGAGTAAGATGCTCACCAACAATTTATGGAGAACACTGCAGTCATACACCATCTTGTGTGACAAATAGTCAGATCCATAGTAATCCGTAAAGAATTTTTTCACTGAATCACTATATGATTCTCCCGGAGACCATGGAACTGAACGCACAAGAACTGTAAAATGACTTGGGTTTGGTGGAGATTGGGTTATATGTGCTAGCCTCATATTAGTGATGCTTTTATACTCCTGCATTAAAGATTCAAAGGCTAAATAATCTCACATGTGAACCTGCTGGGAAGAGGAAAAGCTCAAAAGAAACAGGATACAATTTTACATCCTTACACAGTAAAGCAGACCACAAGCAGCAGTTGACATTATGTATAACGCAAGACAATGGCTCCCAAGCCTGAGGAGATAAGAAATAGTATTAAAAAAAAAACAGAAGGAGGATTGGAGAGACAAAGCATATGTTACATGAATTTCTTGGATTAGGATAAAATATGTTATTTTGCATAATCTCCAATGCAAGCAGCTATGCATACAATCTAAAAGGCATCAAGGCAAAGTTTTTTCTGACTCTCATCTTGTTTTATTTTTCTAGATTTCAAGAAGGCCCTTTTATGAGAAATAGAAAGAAAGAAAGAAAAAGATGAAATGGCTTAAATATTCATAAAATCACAATTAATGACTAAAATAATGATACACATAAAAGCACATCATAAATTATAAAGGGGTTTGAACAGATCCTATTCCTGGAGCTGAATAATAACATGAGAGTTGAAGTAAGAAGGAAGCCAACAACAAGATGGATTAATTTTGATAATGTCTTCATGATTATAAAAAGAACTGTTCAAACGATTCTCTCACCATCTAGAATTCTCATTCACGTTTTCAATAGAAAATACTTCAAGCGATTCTGAAGGGATCTTCTTGTGTTCCACGTCTTTGCCATAATAATTCACCGGAAGCACCAGAAAGATGCAAACAATGGAAGCTATAGAGAAAGCTCGCATACTGAAGAGAAAAAAAAGTCATAGTTATATATCTTAAAATAAACAGTAGGTGTAATTACTCAATTAGAAAAATCCAGATCGAACACTGGTGAAGTACGTTATTAAGTACAGAACACCACAACGAACCAGCAGAGTCAAGACTAAAACATCAAAAACCTTAGGTAGTACTTTTGCAATGATGAATTAAAATTTCCTAAAGAAGAGCTGCCTACCAATAAAACATACCTTTCACTGTGTAACAACCCTAAAAAATGATAATATCAACTTAAATAACTTGTAAAAGATTCAATATCTCCACGCAAATGCTTCTACGTTCTGATACATATTGTGCTGCATTTAAGTGAACTCAGTATGATTCAAAAAAATCAAAGTAGGTGTAACTTGAGAGTCAACGAAAGTTGCAAAAATAAATCCATCAAATGCAAAGTTCTCAACCAAGAAGACTTATCAGATATGGAACTAGCATTTCATCTAGGCATGGTTAATCACCTGAAAATAAGAAGCCTTTGAAATACCACAGCATCCAAGCCACCAACAGCCAATATCTCGTCTTCACTTGTTTCCCAGGCTTTCACTAACCAACTTGGAGATGGCACAAATCTTTCGAAAAAGAAATGGTCATCAAATTTCGATCGCACAGGTGCGAGTTTCCGACCAAAATACACAATCCTATTGCTTGGTTGCTTTCTCAATATGGAATACAGAGAAAAGAGCACTGCACACAAAGCTATGTTGATACCAGCTGAAGTTAAAAGGGCACTAACTTCCATCTGTGCCTGTTATCGTATCTGCAAACCTCGGAATCTACTACAAACGGAGAAGATTAAAGCAGGAAGAAAACCCAATTCACATTTCAAATCAGTTCAAATAACCAAAAAAAAAAAACAGTATTACTCACTAGTTATAATTCATAGACATGGCAAAACAAAGATTTTACTCCTTTCAACTCCCCCAATATGCCAATGCCGAGTAACGAGATACAGTTTTTCCAAGCAAATTCAGTAATCATATATTCTCTGCGTAATTTAAACATGAAACCTCTTCCTTCTTTTTTTTCTCCACTCCCAACTTTAAACACAATACAGAACAAACTATTCATCACGGAAATCTCATAGAATCTGAAATTCTGAACAAACCAACAAATGTATCAAAGAAATGGAGATTGAGAAACAGTACCTGTTCACAAGCCCCTCAATAACAAGAAGGCATTGAAGCAAAAAGCCGACGGAGAGGAATCAACAAAGACGATAATGCGATCTCTCCCATTAATTGCTTCCACGCCATTGCTTCAACTTCACATTTTTGATCCAACTAAATCTTCGAATCTTCTAAGAGACAAGTAATTATTTATATAAAAAATAAAATAAGAAATACAACTAATAATGCACGCGATTTAGTACTCTAGATTGGTTTTAATGCAAATATGTGCTGTTCTTGAACCAGAATGCCACGTGTCAGAAATAAACCTGCCATCTAAGCCACGTGGCAAGCATTTACTGACCATACTGTCTAATGACGTAACATGATACCGTGTGGGATGTACCTGACGGTGACGTCACGTGTGTACACTTAGAACTTTTGTTTTTAGTTAAATTTTTGTTTTCAAAATTTAATAAAAGATTTATCTGTTTGAATTTTTATTTTTATTAAAATCGCAAAGGGGTTTACTATTAATTAAATATATATTATTTAATTATTAACAATAATTATAAATAATTTAATTTAATATCACATATGTAATTAATTATACTTAATTACTGATAAAATTTATGAATAATTTAATTTTATGAATAATTTATATAAATTTTGTAATTAAACCAAATTAAATTAATAATTATTAATATATTTAAATATATTTTAAACAAATTTTATTTATTAATTAAAATATGTTTAAAATAATCATTAATTTATAAATTATTTATTTTAACAAAATTAAATAATTTTTATTAATAATTTATTAAAAAACATTATATAAAATTTCAAATAAATTTAATTAATTAAAAATAATTTACCATTAAGTTTTATTTAATATATAATTATCATGACCAATAAAACACTAACAATCGTTTTTGTTTTTAACCTAAAAATAAAAACTAAAGAGAAAAACAACAAGGTTTTGAATAAACATTGGACCGGGTTTTGTCCCGATCCGGCCGCCTAATCTGCCAATGCTTAACATGATCTTAGCTGGACTGGCTAATATATTACCAACGTTTTACTTATTTGATGAAGTTTTTGTTAGATTACATTGGAGACAGAAAATAGGAGACATAAGAACAGGGTGTAAATGGGTATCGAAATTATCTTTTATAGCAATTTGTGCAACAAGACTAATACAGGATTTTAACTTAGTATATAGTTAATATAAAAGTAATTTTATTTTATTAAAATAAATAATATTAAAATTAATATTTATTTATAAATATATGTTAATTATTAAATCAAATTTTTTTAAAATTTATATGATTTCGAAGATATTTTAAATTTAATTATAATTATTAACAATTATTAAATTTAGTTAAATTATTCATAATTCTTATTTATAATTAATATATTGAATAATTAAATAATATATTTAGTTAATATTATATCAGGTTATGAAAATGTAGAAAGTAAAAATCACTTTTTGTAGTTTTTATAAATTTTAAAAAAGGAGAAAACTAAAATCAAAAACTCAAATAAACATGATTTTTTATTAAATTTAAAATCAAAAATATAAATGAAAGCAAACATGTCCTTAAAGTAACAAAAATATCAAGTTTTAAATTTAAGAGAGACTTTAACTCAATCCAAATTTATCAAATTGAATCTCATCTATTGCCATCTATATTAGTCATGGACTAAACAACATTCTGCCATTATTTGTAGAAGTACTCCTACGTTACACCATGAAAAGTAGAGGCTCTATCTTTGGTGGGCACTATATATAGTGCATTGATTAATCAAACTTAATAACGATCTGCCATATCGCGACTTGATTGTAGTTTGGAAATCCACTTGTTGATTTGTGATCCTTGGGCATTATGCATTTGATGTTGTGTTCCACTATCCTGAATCAAGGTGGTGCTGATGTGTATAAAGTTGCTGATTCGATTGACAGCAAGAGTTAATGTTTCTTCAGATAAGTTGGCGAAGCAGATTCTGAACCAACCTGGTTCCGAGCAATGGCAAGAAGAACCAGGAGAGATGTTTAAACCAACCTCGTAGATCATCATTTTCCATAGTTCCATCTCTGCTTCAAATGTGTTGGAACTCAGGAGATGCCTCATGTCCACCCAACAGAACAAGCCTGCATTGCTTTTCAGACACCTGATTCCTTCATTTAGAAGTCCAGAAACTAGCATTTCTTTCCTTTTTCTCAATCTCTTTTCGTTTTCTTTCAAGTATGTGCTAGTGAATTTCTTGTTAGAGAGCATGCTTGATAGTAGATACTGAGTCTGGGACGAGACAAGACCGAAGCTTGACATTTTAGTTGCAGCAGCAACTACTGTTTCATCGTTGGAGTAGATCATCCCAACACGAAACCCTGGTAGACCCAAGTCCTTTGACAGGCTATAGACAATGTGAACCCGATTCCATATATCAGAGTTCTGAAGATTGTGGCGGTCTGTTAAGGTTTCTATGATGCTTGTGAATGAAGGGTGGTCAAAGACCGTCCCAGAATAGATTTCATCGCTTACTATGTGAATCCTTTTGGCAATGGCAAAATCAATAAGAAGGTTAAGTTCATCGTTAGTCATGGTTGTCCCCAAGGGGTTTGAAGGATTTGTGATCAATATCCCCTTAACGTTGAAGCCAAGTTCTTGTGCATTTTGATAGGCTTCTTCCAATGCAGGCATGATGATTCTGAAGTTGTTGGAACTTGAGCATTGTATTGGAACAATTTCCACTCCAGTTCGCCATTTGAGGTCTCTATCATACCTGACAACAATCGATAAGTAAGCACTACTTTCACATGCATACGACATGGATAAACATATCAGCATTGATCAAAATGCGATTTAATTACCCTGGATAGTACGGAGTAGGAACAAGAAAAGCCTCATGACTTTCAGCGAGGCAGAACATTAGGGTCTCGTTAGCAGCAGTCGAACCGGCAGTTAGTACGAGCTTGTTTGGATCAAAATTTACCCTGTTTCCTCTTAATTCAGACATGAAATTCACCAGTGCCTGAAAAGACAGAAAGTTCAACCGTCAAAGGTGTATTTTACGTGTTCCTTTTTATTATGAGCACAGGATTGTTCAATAACACTATATATCATACATTTTTGAAAGCAGGCAATCCATTATAATCTTGGAAGAGAGCCAGTTCCCTGAAGATAGATTCTCCATTTTGCTGAAAAAGCAAGGTTTCAGAGTTGTTTTCGAGCCAAGATTCGAGAAGGTCAAAGCATAGCTGCAAAGTAATGAAATTTTATTGAACATGAACAGCCGAACATAAGACTAAAAGATAAGAAGGTTCTGCATATGACTTCATCTGAAGATGATAAGAAGTCTAAAATCTAGTTGCTGCTCCTCCTATCGAAACACCATTTTCATGAAAATGTATGCAACGTAGTATATGAAAAAGAATATATATGTCCTCTCTACAAAGTTTGTGCTCTATACCTAGTTACTCTGGTCCAATGGGAAAAAAGAAAAAGACAAAAAGAACGTTAACCTGATTTTCAGCAAGTCCCATCTGGATTATCCCAGTTGGGTTATGAACCGGATGGTAGGGATTCTTTTCGTACTCTTGCCAACCTAAGAAGTAAGAAGAAGCTTGTCCGTGTGAATCGGGGCTAACTTTTCTGGACAACATTTTCTTGTACAAATGGTATGTACTGCCAATCTAGTGTTGTAGAAAAAGAAATTTCTGAAAGCTACAAGAGGGGACTGAAAGAGATAGTGCAAGAGAGCCTGTGAGGCATGAAGCACTTATATAGGAGAGATCACCGAAAAACACATATTCCGTGAAGTCATTGATACAGTTGGAACTCTGAGTCTTTGTTCTTTTGATATCATGATTATGTTCGAAAGTATTATACCACTGGATCTTTTATTCATCTTAAGGAGTTTGCAAAAGGCGAGCCAAAAGTCAAAATGAACTTGTATGAAAACAAGACACAGGTGCAATCTTTAGTAACACGGCACCCTTTTCACCGAAATTTAGAGCATTGAATTATAATTAATATTTTTAAGTTTGAAATATTTCTAAGATGTCTCCTTGTTTTAGGGTTCATTTCTTTCCAGTTTTTCAGTTTTGTTAAAAAATTGCATAAAAACTTATTTGGTTAAGTTTTGATTTTATATATTTTTAATTTTAATTTCTTCCTAATTTTTTTCTTATGAAGATTACAAATTTTAGTTTTAGTTTTCTATTTTTGTTCTTTTTCATAATTTAATGTAACTATTTATCAATTAAATAATATTTAATTACTAAATATTAAATGTCAGTAATAGTAATGAATACTATGTTTTAATTACTGAATTTATTTATAATAAATTTATTTTGAACATATAATATTTTCAATGTTTTCTTTGATAAATGTATATAATATCAACTTTTAAAAATAATTATTTAATTTCTAGATAATAAAATTGATTTCAAAATTCCAAAAAAAAATATTTTCATGAACAAATATTATTTAAAAATAAAAATTAATAAACTTTTTACTTATTTAATTATTCATGTTTAATAAATATGATGAAATTAATGTTAATATTTTAATAAATATATAAAATATATAAAAGAATTTGCTCAATTAATTCACATAGTTGATGTATCTCTAACTTTTATTAAATATTTTATCCCCTATTAAACCCGACCCATCCATGTTTTGTTAGAGATACATACAAGAATAGGGGATAAAATATTTAACCCCTATTATAAAAGTTAGAGATACATCAACTATTAAATATTTCACACTTTCTTACTTTGCAACCCGAATCCTTCCATCTTATTACGTATCAACGATTTTGAATATATTCAACTCATCGCTTCGAGTGCTTCCCATGTTTAAATGGAAATGCAGGTTACATGTGATACACCAAAAGGA
>JAOQMR010000002.1:3794375-3809061 GCA_027563865.1 Erythroxylum pelleterianum | reverse complement strand
CTTGAATTTTCTAGAGAAAATGGATGAAAAGGCAATAGAAGTAAGAGTGAAGGTCTGCCATAAGGTTAGAAGAGAGATATCGCGCCAAGGTTGACTATTTTAAGAAAGAGGTGGAGTTTGAACCTCAGGATGGAGTCCCAATTAAATTTACTAGTGACCGACGAGTATTAATGGGTTAGTTAATATCGGTGATCAAGGCTAAGAGGTTGATTCGTCATAAATGGCAGGCATTCCTTGCATATGTGATTGACATTTCGGCACAGAGGGTTGAATTGGGTGATGCTCCTATTATGCACTAGTTCCCCTATGTTTTCCGAAGGAGTGACCTGGATTGCCAATTGATCGGGAATTTGATTTCACTATTGACTTAGTCCTAGAGACGACACCAATATCTATACCACTATATCGCACGACACCAATAGAATTGAAATAGTTGAGGATTCAATTACAAGAGTTGTTAGATAAGGACTTCTTCATATCAAGTCATTCGCCATAGGGAGCACCAGTATTGTTTGTCAAAAAGAAGGATGGGACACTTAGCTTATGTGTTGATTATCGGCAGTTAAACAGGGTTACCATCAAGAATAAATATCCACTCCCTAGGGTCGATGACTTGTTGAATCAGTTAAAAGAAACTAAAGTATTCTCAAAGATAGATATAAGGTTTGGGTACCATCAGTTGGAGATTAAAAAGAATGATGTGCACAAGACTGCCTTCTAGACGAGGTATAGACACTATGAATTTTTGGTAATGCCATTCGGATTAACAAATGCACCTGCGGTATTTATGGATTTTATAAACAAGGTGTTCCCCCTTATTTAGATCAGTTTATCATAGTCTTCATTGATGATCTCCTGATTTATTATAAGAATGAAGAGGAGCATGCTAGACATCTTCGGATTGTGTTACAAATACATTGCAAAGACAGTTGTATGCGAAGTTTTTCAAAATGTGAACTTTGGCTGAGGGAGATCGGATTCCTTCCGTAGGTGGTATTAGAGCCAGTATCCGAACCGTTATGCCAGCTAGGTTGGACCCCAAAGAGGGCAGGGCCCTAAGTGGGGTAGAGAGTGTGAGATCCCACATCGGTTGGAGAGAGGAACGAAGTACGCGTTATAAGGGTACAGATACCTCTCCCTTACAGACGCGTTTTTCATGGCCTAATGGACCGGATCCCATCGGAACTCCAAGGTTAAACGTGCTTGGGTGAGAGTAGTTCTAGGATAGGTGACCTCCTGGGAAGGCCTTGGGAAAAGCAAAACCGTGAGGGCTTGGCTGGGCCAAGGCCCAAAGTGGACAATATCTGTAAGCGGGTGATCTGAGATGTTACACCATTCTCCTATAGGAATTACTTTATCTCTAAATTGTTCCATAGTGTCCCTTTTTAGATTTCACCATCTAACTCTAGTGCACTTCCGATAACTGCTCTTCTTTCTCTAATCCTTAATTACAAGAACCATGACTAACAATTTATGGTGAGTTAATAAGCATGTGTTAGGTATCACTTACAGTTTTTTCAACTTGGTCGATCAGTTCGCCTTATAAGAAAGTAGTTGATTTGAGTCTTCTTAGTTCTATTACTAAAAGTCACCAAGTGCTCCTTTTCGTTGAAAAATGAGTTGGCTATCACTAAATCAAATGCTACCTAAAAGTATAACAAAGCAGTCATACTATTATTCTTATCCCCATACTCGAAACCTTGATGAGCACAAGAATACCCATCCGAGTTCTCTCTTATATGACCATTAAAACATCCTCCTATAATAATTTTCTCGTCAGGGAGAATTTGTTGAATCATCTCATCTAACTCTTCTCATAATTGACATTTAAGTTATTCTTCTACCTTATTTCGGGTGCATAAGCACGTACTATATTGAAAACAATATCTTTCATTACAAATTTTAAGGATAAAATCATACCATTAGTATTCTTTATCCCTACAGCATGATGTACGAGTTTATTAACAACCAAAATACCTACACCATTTCATTGACTTGAACACCTTGAATACTAAAATTTGAATCTATTGATCTCTTGTGTTTTAGCCCCCTGATACAACACCTCCAACACATGAGGATCACATAGGCCAAGATTTAGTCAATCAATAGTTTGATCCCATTACGCACGTCTAGTAGTTATCCCATTATTTTAGCTATTCTGTTATTTTACCGATTAGGTATTATCTTTTATTATGATTAGGAGTTTAACATTATAAATATTTGATAGTTAAAGCAAGTGAGTAGCTTGAGAAAATTAATTCCTTTGTTTTAGACTTTAGTCCTCTCCATACGGACTGGCTTGGGAGTTTAAGATTATTGCTCTCAAATTTATCAATAAAGTTATATTATTCAGTTACTTCTATTTTCTTTTTTTCTGGTTCTTATCAAATTGGTATCAGAGCCATGGCTATCACTCGTTCATCCACCTGTGACCCACCACCACAAACCCACAATAATATATCGGAACTAGTATCCCAATAATTAGCTGTCATAGCATCTCGTCTTGAGATATTAGACACCATAGTTGCTGATGTAGCTATGTTGAAAGCTCAAGCTAACAAGGGGAAGAAACCTGAGAGCAGTAATGATCAGCGAACAAAGGGAAGATCTCATTGGAACGATGAGACAGGGGACGAAGGAGAACAATACTGGGGTCATAAAAGTACCACGCGTCCACCTTATACTAAGATAGAATTCCCAAAATTCGAAGGAGGTGATCCACGTGGTTCGATTTTGAAGGCTGAGAAATACTTCAGGTATTATCAAACACTCAAAGAATCGAAAGTTGACGTAGTGGCTATGTATTTGGAAGGCGATGCACTTGATTTGTTCGCTTAGATCAATTCCGAGAGAACCATTTTGTATTGGGAGGAGTTAATGAACGCGCTTAAAAAACAATATGGTCCCGCTGAATTCCAGAATCTCGATGAATATCTTTATGTTGTTCGTCAAACGTGTACAGTACAAGAATATCGTCAGGAATTTGTTAAACGTTTGGCTCAAGTCAAAAATTGGCCCGAACATTGTCTCTTGGGTATTTTCCTTAATGGGTTGCGAGATGAATTGAAATCTGATGTGAGAATCCACAAGCCTAGATCTGTCTATCGGGCTATGAGTTTGGCACTAAAGTTTGAACAAAAGACCAATCTTAAAAATGGGCCAAAAGCAAATCAATGGGTCAACTCTAATAGGCCCAATACCTCACAGACCCAAACTTCCAATTTGTCACATGTAGGTCCATTCACCAGCAACCCAACAGCACAATATTCCATATCTGCTTCTGCTTCTTCTCGACTAGCGACGTTGCGCACATGGGACCAGGAGAGACAACTGTGTATTTCGAAGGGGTTGTGTTTTTGTTGCAACGAGAAGTTCTCTCCCGGCCATCGTTGCAAGGTCGCGACCCTCACTCTCATGGAGATGGCCGATGAAGACGGCAACGACGCACCAACAGAGGCTTTGGTTGAAGGCGATGGAATAGGGGAATTTGCTGAGATTTCTCTCTTTCCGCCTTGAGGACAAGGCGAATTTCCAGGAGGAATGCATTGATACTACACCTCCAACACATGAGGATCACATGGCCCAAGATTTAGTTAATCCGTAGTTTGATCCCATTATGCACACCTAGTAGTTATCCAATTATTTTAGCTATTCTGTTATTTTACTGATTAGGTATTATCTTTTATTGCGATTAGCAGTCTATCTTTTATTGCAATTAGAAGTCTAGCATTATAAATATCTGATAGTTAAAGTAAGTGAGTAGCTTGAGAAAATTAATTCATTTGTTTTGGAGTTTAGTCCTCTCCATACGGACTGACTTATGAGCTTAAGATTCTTGCTCTCAAATTTATCAATAAAATTATATTATTCGGTTACTTCTATTTTCTTTCTTTTCTGGTTCCTATCACCCCCACTCACCTTGTCTCATAGATGCACGCAACATGAATCTTATATTTATCTAAAATCTCCATTAATTTAAGTGACTTCTTTGTAAGAGTCCTGATGTTCCAAGAACTATCTGCAATTTGTCAACAACTTATATCCTTTCATGAATTATTAAATTTGAGTCTAAAATCGCATAATAAAATTTTAGAATTTACGAATAAGGAAAGACTTTATTAAAAATAGTAATGAATAGGACCTATTTTTTAACCATCAAACTTCGAACATAATTTTATTTTATTAAATAAAACGAGCCTATTTTATCAATTCTAAAATTTTCATTTTTACGTATTTAATGAAATGATAATATTTTTATTAATTGATTCGAGATAACCAAAATGAGTTGTAAAGCTTTAATCTAAAATCAACCTAGAACTTGGAAAAATAAATTTTCAACTTTAATTTGGCTTGAATCTTGATTAAAATATGCTTCGACTATTGACATTGAATCATATTATGTTGTTTTGGCTTCGCTAAACTTGTTTAGATTTTTATGTAACGGGAGTTTAGTCACACGAACAACATGTATTTATTTTTATTAATGTTTTAAAAATTAGACCGAAAGCTAAACCTGTAAGAGAAGATGTTTAAGATTTAAAATGTTGAACCAATATTAGACTATCATAAAGCTGGATAAAAATTGAATAAAATTAAAGAATTTAAAATATGACTAAAATAAATTGTCGTTGAAGAATTTAAAGTTTAATTGAAAATAATATTACTAAATAAAAATTAATTAATTATAGGGTAAACTAAACTAAACTAGACATTTTAAAAGTGAATAAAAAATTTAACGGTTCATGTGAAGAGTCAGACCGATTTAGTTTTTTTATTTAATTTTTATGGGATTGGAGAACGGAGGATGAGCACCACATAAACGGGGTGCCACCCTCCAAAGCAGCACGAATGGGTTTCGCTTGCCGAGTATCTTTGGGTAAATCGACAAGCGCCTTCATAAATCATAACAGCTATGTCTTTCAACTGTTGTCGTTTTTGTTGTCCGGAAGCTTTTTACTTTGTTTAGTCGTTCTTTTTCATTTTTCCACGTTGGCCAGGACCAGGTGTCCTTTAGTTTTTGTTACGTAGACAGATAGGAACATTTAAAGATATTAAAAGATTCGCCCTTTTTTCCATTTTCAAGAACCAAAAATTATACTTGTAATTATTCCGGCTAAAAATTGATATAGCTGCCACTGATATTGCATTAATTAAAATAAAATAATTAAATATAAAAATGATTAAATACTGTTATAGAAAATAAGTAATATTTTTAAAATATGATAAATGAAATAAAAACACGTGATCTAATGTAACGATTTTGAAAGAAAGTAGAATATGGTGACATGTTGTACTGATATACACAAATTCCGAATTGATATCCTTCCGAACTCGACAAAAGAAGAAGAGAAACGTATCTAGAATATTCTTCTTTCTATTAATTATGACAATGGGTAGGGTTCAGTTCGGGTATTACTCTACCTTACTCATATTCATATCCATTTTTTATGACTCAACCCATGTCCATATCCATATCCATCGGTTTTTACAAATTTCTACCCATATCTAAATCTATTGAATTTTTCGGATTTTTAGATATCCATCGGGTTGTATAGCACATAAAAATATAACTTCTAAATATAAAATATAAAGATCAGATTTATGCGAACGCTCTAAATCAAAATTACTTTAATAATAATAAGTCAAGATTTTGATTTGTATGTCTTAAAAAAACCATAAAATTGGAATAATAAAAATCATAATGTCAAGTACAAAGATAACATATATTTTTCACAATCAAGAACTAGAACAAAGATTGAGATATCCGAAGCTTCAAATTGTCTTTGCGTGAACGCCACAACATTCAAAACTCCGTCTTCATATCATTTGCATTATTATCAACCTATAATAAAATAAAATATGATAAAAAAGGTGAGGACTGAGGAGTAAAGTGAAGATTTTAAAACTGTTTCTTTTCAGAAAATATTAATATTTTATTATATTTAACCATAAATATTCAAGAAAAAATAGAAAAATAGAGTTAATAAAAAACGGGTAGGGTATGGGTATCTATCGGTTCAAGTTGTCACTAGACCCATATCTAAATCTATATCTACATCCATTTTTCAGCATCCATTTAAAATCTATTTTTAACCTCCATATCTATTTTTTTGAGTCAGATAGTGTAGTTATTAATCGAGTTGAAAACCACCGTTATCTCTAGTGGCCGCTGTTTAATAAAGGATCGTAATGGCATGCTCTGGCCAAAGTTAGGTTTTAAGCAAGTTGCTGAAATCAATTAATTCGGTAGCTCAAAAAAGCAGATATAGTTGAGCTTAATCAATTCACTTAGAAGCTTAAAAAAGCCTGTTGCATCCACCGGTTATATGTATATCTCTATTCATTAAATCCTCGGAGGGACTTGGCAGTTGGGAGGGACTCTAGATACTGTATGATATGAACGTTACCAAACTGATGATAGCGAATGATCTTGAAGCTTTTAGTTCATCCATCAATTGTATACAACTTAGTTTTCGTACACGAACTAGTTAGCGTTTCTTCACTCTGAACGAAAACATATCTCGTTGGTCAAGACCTCAACCAAAACAACCAGCCTAGAGGACGATGAGAAAACAACGTGAGTTGACCAGGAGCTTTGAGTTTTCCCAAAAGAGTAAAGAATCGCTTAGCTGACATTTATTAATTGCGAGATACTAATACACACCAGCCAACCACCAACTTCCAGTCTGGGATATTTTCCGTTAAAAAATTTAACGGAAGTCTATTCGTTAGCAACGACTGCTATATATTATACTAAGTTTTTATAAAAATATATAATTATATATAGTGGAGGCCTGGAGGGTATACATGTATCTAATTTTTAATTTATTAAAAATGAGTTTCTAAACATTTTTAATTTTTAATTTTAAAAATATGTGTGATTCTGGTCTTACAGGTAAGAAAACAAGTGGGAGATCATTATTAGTGAAATCCAGACTACACAATTATAATGAAGGGGACGTGGTATTGTATTTCACAGTTTCTGGACCACAAGTAGTCATGTCTTTAAAACTTGAAGCCAACTTTGTCATAGAATTTACTAGAAAATAAAAGGACCACATGATGTACCAAGACAAGGTTACAAATTATCGTATTATTGTAGTACATTTTTTGATAAATTTTGAATTATATATTTCTAAAATTGTACGATTCATATGCATTCGTCTTTTATAATATATATCTGATCAATTATGTCATATCAATAAACGTATATCTCTAGTGAATATTAAACTTTATATTCAATAGTTTTTAAAAAATGTGAATTATGTTAAAAAATTTCATATCTCACATGTCAGAACATCTCAAACCGCTAATTATTAATTATAATTATTAGCGATTTGATATAGTCAAATAAGTTATTAACCAAATAAAACTTATATAAGCTAAGTGTCAAAGTTATTAAATAAAAAGCCTCCATCGTACTATAACCTATTCGAACAATTAATGAATTGTAAATTTCTTTAATTTATCAATATTTTGATGTGAATTTCCTAAATTTACTCTATCATAAGATAAAAGATTTAATTTGTCCTATAACCTTTGATTAAAAAAAGTAAGAAGCTTATTTTTTATATCTCTAAAATTAATTTACTCTATCTCTAAAATTAATTTACTCTTTAATAATTTTAAAATAAAACAATTTGTTTTTAAAATAAAGATTTTTTTTAAATAGAGATTATTTGTTATTTATATTAATTTACGTGAGATACCCGATAAGGTCCGATATCAAATCAAACCTTTCACAATTAAGTACAATGTTTGGTTTTATTGGTAATTAATTTTTAGAATTAGCCACTTTATAAAAATTAATTTAGTATTCATTTGAATAATTTTATTAGCGTGTAATTGGTATTAATTTCAAATGGTCGTACACTAGATCAAGAAATCTAGTAAGACCAATTGAATTAAGCTTAATTAGTTTGTACTTGCGTGACAAGAACATTGTTTGACAAAATGTGATTTCTTGTATTAGAATACGCTAACTTTTGAACTAATAGATTACTGTTTGTAAAATTTGAAAATTACCAAAATTTATATTTGAATTATGAAAATGGATAATGCCGTTAAATTTCGGAACCAACTTAATTAATTACTGATTAGATACATATGTTCTCAATTAAAAAGACACAATAACAAACTTAACATTGAAAATATCATATGAATTAATTACGGATACGTTTGTTACTTTCTATATTTTTTTCTTTTCTAGAAAAAATGAAATAAATAAAATTATTTTCAGAATAAAAAATGACACGAGGCGCACGTTAGCTGTGTGGCGTACACGTATGAGCTGCGGTGGTTAAAGCTTAAATCTCACTTCCTCCTCCACTCCTCCTCAACACACACGCACTCGTCGAGAGGCCGAAAAAAGAAAAGAAAACCGTTGTGAGCTTAGCTACTCTCCGTCTGTCACTGAAACAAAAACAGAAATTTCCTGGTTCATAACTTGAAACGGGAAAACTATTCTGTTTCTTCACATAATATATATATAAAGACTCAAATAGGCATTTGCCAGCGAAGCTCTCCGTCGCCGACGTGCAAGTTAGCCTAACCGAACACGCACACGCAACGAATCCATTTCGTTGCTAAACTGACGCACCGTGAGAAAAAGGCACTGTCATTTTACGTCTCTATCTCTCAGCGGACTTTCCGGTTCGAATAATGGCGGATCAGTGCTTCGCCTGGATCTTCGCCTCCGCTGTAGCTCTGTTTGCTGTTGTCCGCCACTTGACGACTAAGAAGAGAGACCGCTGCCGGCCAGGTTCGTCTCAGGTTGTTAATAGCGTAGCCACTACCAACAGTGAATGCAGATCCGGTGACGCTTCCGACGCTGACGTAATCATCGTTGGCGCTGGTGTCGCCGGCGCCGCTCTCGCCCACACTCTCGGCAAGGTGAGCTCTTTGGATGTATCTTATCGGTCCATTTTGTTGTCTTTTTAGCTTTGGTTTCCTGTATTTTTTTTTTGGTGGCCGAACGAGTTACGTAGAATCCTTTACTTTTGTAGAGAATTTAAAAATTTTCGAAATATCGTAGCCAATTATAGGGAAAAACTAATCTTGGCGTTGTTATTATTTAAATTATTGGCTAACATGTGTGGTGTTCCATTTGTGCTTTGTGCTCAACAATTGTGAATATATGTATACTTTTTAGAGCTACTTTCTTGTCTCTTCCTTCTTTCTTTTTCAAATTTTGTTTTCTTTTTTATGCTTTTTGTGCGACGGAGGCTCATCATTTTCGCAGATGCCAATTCCCTTGATATTTGGATGATATTTAGTTCATTATTAAAATTACACTTGTTTATAATTGACGGGTTCATTTGGGGGATTTTGAATTCTTTGGGTATTTTGTTGAGAAAATTCTAGAACTGTTGAAATTAGTTTTCGCATTACATCCAACTTTTGGTTGGCCCCTACTTCTTTGTGTGGACGGCGAGATGTAAAGAGCACTGCTTTTCAAGAGTAGTTTAGTTTGGAACTTCGTCGACTTTTCTCTTTTCTCTTTCTGGGGGGTTCTGTGTACTTACTGTCTAGCTTTCGTAATCTTTACTTGTTGAACTAATTTATGGGGATTATTATGTTTTAATCACATTTTAATACTTTCACATATTTAGTTCCTATTTGAATGTTTTTTTTTTTTGAATACCCTACTTACAAGAGGGGCTAGCAGGAAATCGAAACTAAGAACTAACCGAAATTAAGTCTCGCTCTCAACCATCGAGCCACACCCCCTTAAGGGCGAATGTTTTCTTTTAATTGTTAGTAAATTTGCAACTTGAGTGGGGACCAACTCCTGTAGATGGTTTTGGTCTTTTGCAAATAAGCCGTTTTGGACGGTTGATGAGAAAGTAGTGAATCGAAATATTGATTTTCTGTGATTGGTCAGTTAAGAATGAAATGTTTCCGTTACTACAGAAAGGAGGATATGTGTCTTGTAAGACATGATTATTGAACTCTTTCTGAAGTTGATTTTCATTCTGTTGTCCCACAATCCTATTTATTTTTGCTGCATATTTATCGTAGTGGGCCAAGCAACTCAATATAACATCATTGTGAAGCTGTGGTCCTTGCAGTTGTATTTTCTTTCAGAGTTGATCATATCTGTAGAGATCTATTAAACGGAGTTATTTAATATTTGTAACAGATTCTTTGTACGTTTATAATATCCAGCATAGAGAGAAGCTTACAGTGTTATATGAGTACTTATTGCTGTAATCAACAAACTGTTTTGTCCTATTGTTGTGTGGGTGCTTGTACCTAAGCAAAATTCTTAGTTGATCATAGACGTTGACAGCATATCTGTTTTTCAATTCAGAATGTCCCAACTGCAAATTATATTAATTGAAATTAACGTGTTTCAAAAACAGGATGGGCGTCGAGTGCTAGTTATTGAAAGAGACCTAACCGAACCTGACAGAATTGTTGGTGAATTGCTACAACCAGGGGGTTACCTAAAGTTGATTGAGTTGGGTCTTGAAGGTACGTTCAGGTCAAACATTATAGTTATATTGAGAATCTTCTAGCTACCCACATCTAATCATAGGATATTTGTATGTATGCAGATTGCGTTGAAGAAATTGATGCTCAAAGGGTGTTTGGTTATGCTCTTTTCAAGGATGGAAAGCATACTCAGCTCTCTTATCCATTGGAGAAGTTTCACTCTGATGTTTCAGGGAGGAGCTTTCATAATGGGCGTTTCATACAAAGAATGCGGCAAAAAGCAGCATCCCTTCCTAAGTATGTTTGCGCTTGCTGCTGCTGTACATTTGTGCTAATGCTTGGAATACGTTGAATGGTTCCACAAAATCATAGGCTTACATGATTTGAATGCATAACTCAAAAAAGTTTTATGTTCTGCTGTTGTTTCCTAATGTAAATATATATTAAGTTTTTCTTCTTGTTCAGTATTCATGCTTATTGTTTTACTTTCTAGTGTGCGACTGGAGCAAGGAACTGTCACTTCTCTATTAGAGGAAAAAGGAACTATCAAAGGTGTTCAGTATAAAACCAAATCAGGCCAAGAGCTAACAAAGTTTGCACCTTTGACAATTGTTTGTGATGGTTGTTTCTCAAACTTGCGCCGCTCCCTTTGTGACCCAAAGGTGAAGACTCTTGAACTTTTTCTTATGTAGCTCTCTAGTTAGTGAGTAGTAGTGTTGTTTGTGTTATCGGTGCTGGCAAACAAATGTGAGGTTCCAATTTCTTTGTTAGATTTTAGTTCTCAACAGCACTGTGAAACATTATATGCAGGTGGATGTGCCCTCTTGTTTTGTTGGTTTGGTTTTGGAGAATTGCCAACTTCCATATGCAAATCATGGCCATGTTATACTAGCAGATCCTTCTCCCATTCTATTCTATCCTATCAGCAGCTCAGAAGTACGCTGTCTGGTTGATGTTCCTGGTCAGAAGGTTCCATCCATTTCAAACGGAGAAATGGCAAATTATTTGAAGACTGTGGTGGCACCTCAGGTTGATATCTTTTGCCGTCTATGCATTCCCAACTATTTGCTTGCCCTGCCATTGGCTATGGCATTCTTAAATATCATGTTGTGTTAAAATTGTGTCCCCTTTGTTACTTTCTATCTCATTTATGTTAACTGACGTCATAGAATGGGTATTGCAGGTTCCTCCAGAAATTTATGATGCTTTCGTAGCAGCTGTTGACAAAGGTAACATTAGGACAATGCCGAACAGAAGCATGCCAGCTGCACCACTTCCTACCCCTGGTGCCTTGTTAATGGGTGATGCGTTCAACATGCGACATCCTCTAACAGGTGGAGGGATGACTGTGGCACTCTCAGACATTGTGGTGCTGCGAGATCTTCTAAGACCATTGCGTGACCTTCATGATGCATCTTCACTCAGCAAATATCTTGAATGTTTTTACACCTTGCGTAAGGCAAGCCGTCTTATCTCTATCTTTAAAATTATGCCTTCTCTTGGTACAAACATTTTAGTGAGACAATTTCGTTCTTTAGTGTTTTCTTCGGCAGAGGATTCATGAAACAAAATTTTACATTCTTCGGTCAACTGAACTCATAATCCCTGATATTTCTGATGCAGCCTGTGGCATCTACAATCAACACACTCGCTGGTGCTCTGTACAAGGTCTTTTGCGCTTCACCTGATCAAGCTCGGAAGGAAATGCGTGAGGCTTGCTTTGATTATCTGAGTCTTGGTGGTCTATGCGCAACTGGACCAATCTCTTTGCTCTCCGGGTTAAACCCTCGTCCATTGAGTTTAGTGGCACATTTCTTTGCAGTTGCGATCTATGGTGTTGGTCGCTTGTTACTGCCATTCCCTTCACCTAAACGCATCTGGATTGGAGCTAGGCTGATTTCGGTCTGTATCTCTTCTCTGTTGATACACTTCTCGTCTTGATTTCCCCCATTGATTCCACCGATCCTTTTGGAAGTTGTCTCTTTTCCAGTTCCAATATTTAACCCTTCTCATTGCAGGGTGCATCAGGGATCATTTTCCCAATTATCAAGGCAGAAGGGGTTAGGCAAATGTTCTTCCCTGCAACTGTTCCAGCTTATTACAGAGCTCCTCCTGTTAAAGTGTGATACTAGCTTGGCAAAGCACTGTCAAGCCATAAGCTACTATGTCTTTCATCCCTTCCCTTGCTCATGGTTTACACCAAAGTTGAATGTTCTGTGATGTAACGAAGAACTGTGCAATATTGTAAATCTCTATCCTAAAAATGGAAGAAAAAGAAGAGGGGTTTTGAAATTTTCACTTGTTGCAGCTCTTGTTACCGAGTTCTAAATATGTCAATCTGTTTGTCCTTTCTTCTGAAATAATGTTAAGCCCTTTGTTCTCTAATTAACTCCTAATTTCTCCCCTATCACTGAGAATCTATATAAAACTTCAACCAGAGATCTTGATACCAATTTACACTAACTTCCACGACAGCCGACTGGTTCTTTTACAGCACTACAAGAAGGTTGCTTTCCACGACGTCAACTAATTATTTAAACACCACACCTTCTGGTGTGGCTGACGGATCTTTCACTCATGGTCCAGCAAAGCTTCGTTGGATGTAGAGTACAACTTTTAGAAAGAGACGTAGATCATGAAGCACTCTGGACCTCATAACAACCAAAAGGCAGTAGTTTGGTAGGTAATTTTAGGAATGGGGACGGAGCATTTGACATATGACATCTAAAGACTTTCTTTTTATCCTAAAGACGCGCTAAAGGAATTCTTTTAAAAGCTCCTTTCCTTACGCCCGAATTCTAAGGAATGAGCAAAAGGGTGGTTGAAGATTGATGGTTTAGAATTTAACCTTGTTTGGTTAGATGTTAATTAATAGGATGAAATGGAACAAAACGGAACAGAACGGTTTATAATTAAATGGAACGTAATATAGTAAAAAGTTGTGGAAGGGACGAAAGGATTCATAATGTAATGTAGTGAAATATTGTTCGGAAGATTAATGAAATAGAATGTAATGTATAATAAATGACTTTTATACCCCTTATATTAAAATGGTTGTTGCGAAAGGTTTATTATTTTATTATTAATTATATAAAAATTAGTATTAATTATTTAATAAATTTTATTTTATTTTATGTGTTTTATATTTAAAAATAATTTATTTATATTTTCATTTATATAAAAATATAAAAACAGTTAAAGAATACTTTTTTTACTTATTTTCTATTTTCATTAACAAAAATTTTATTATTAATTATATAAAAATATTGTTATTAATTATTTAATATATTTTATTTTATTTTATTTTATGTGATTTATATATACAAAAGATTTATTTTTATTTTCATTTATATAGAAATATATACAAATAAGAATAATTTTTATTATATTTTTATTAATGAAAATAGAAAATATATAAAAATTTATTATTTAATTGTTTGTGTATATTTCTATATAAATAAATTTTAAATATAAAATATATTTTTATTTTATTAATAAATATATATAATTTATTATTATTAATATAAAAATATTTTTATTAATTATTTAATAAACTTTATTATATTAAATATTATTATATTCTATTTAATATATTAATATTATGATTTGGTTAGAGATAGTATTAGGAAGAATTATTGAGGGTATATTAGGTAGTATGTATTTATTAGTCTACATTCTATCCTAAACCTTCTGAATCGGAGGTTTATTATTGTCACTGTTTAGGATATAATGAACCGTAACATAAAACCTTCCGCTTCCATATCATTTCATTATATTATGAAACCCTCAATCAAACGATGGAAGTGTGTTATGTTACGTGTTACGGTTTGATTTAATTGCAAGGTATGAGACTTGAATCCCATATTGGTTAAATATAAAATTGATATAGAATTTATAAGGACTTTGGGCTCTCTACCCTCATAAGCTAGCTTTTGGGGTGTGGCTCTCCTAAAGTCCTTACCAATTGGTATCAGAGCCGGTCTTGGAGTGGTGGCTGGGAGTGCCAGCCGTGACCAACAAGAATCTCAGAGTGGTGACCCGTGGTGTGGTGACCTGAAAGTGTCAGCCGTGACTAATGAAGACATTGGTCCTTATGGGGGAGACGAATGTGATAAGAGAATTTGAGGATAAAGTAGTGGAGAACAAGAAGAGAACAGAGTAGAAGCAAGAATGAGAACAGAGTAGAAGCAAGAATGAGATCGACAGAGGAGTTGGAAGTTTTAAGAGAAGATTATATTTATCTGCTGCC
>JAOQMR010000002.1:3736022-3747752 GCA_027563865.1 Erythroxylum pelleterianum | reverse complement strand
GAGTTAGCTCGGTGAAGCCTTGTATATAACTATTGTCGTCAGTGAAAGTAATTAAGCTATGTGAGAGCCCCGCAGACGTAGACAAGGTATGTCTAACTATATTAACAAATTTAAGATATTGATTTACTTATTTTGCATTTAATTTTTCTATTTTCTACATAATTGTTTTATATCAAGCAACCACAAACATAATTCAAAGCAACTGAAGCCGAACCATAACTTATGTAAAACTAAATCCTTTCAAAATTTCAGGTAGCTAAATGTTACGAGCAAGCAGACATAGAATAACTGCAGCAATTAAAAGGATATGACGATTTCAATACCTCTTTTCGTGCAAGACAACCCTGGAAAGGTAGTTTTGTGAAAGGCAACACCAATGTTAATGCACATAATTGGGACTTCACGACATGTCTTTGGGATGATTAAGCAAGACAACAGGTCAGATCTTTATCTACAAGGCTACAATATGAAGTAGTCTCTTAATTCTTAAGGTCTTTCTTTCTAAGCCGAGCATATAAATACTTCATGGAATTTTTAATTATCCTCTGAATACAATTGCATAAAACAAGAGATCAACTATGCACAATGCGTAAATGTCTCCCCACTCCAAACATGAATAAATGTTATTGCAGTCTCTCACCCATGAAATAGACCGCTTTTCTTATCCAATTATTCGACTCTTTTAATAGCCAAACGCGGCCCCTTAGAAAGAATCCCTGACCTGGCTTCCTCTTATAACCAAAGCTAATAATAGTATGATTTTATTAGAAATAAATAATTTACGATTTGTTATCTAATATTTTTTCAAAAATAATAATGGGAAATAATTAATATTTTTATTTGATTATCCAACTTTTTTAAAAAAATTCAATTAAGTAATCAAAATTTTAAAATTTAAATAACAAAATCTAAATTGAAATTAAAAAAGATCACGTAATATCTTTTCTTAAATAATGTTTAAATATCAAATAAATAACTGCTTATGTATTTGTTGCGAAAATTATATTAATTACACTTATAGATAAAATATTAATAATCTAATTGTTAAAATTAAGGCATTTAATTAAATAATTGACAAGGAAAATATAAAATAATATTATTCACATAAAAAAAGTAAAAGAAAAAAGAGTGGTGATTGACCGCTTGATTGAGCATCGCATCGAAAATATCAAAAGAAGAACATGTTGTATAGGTGGGCCCCACAAATAGACAAGGGCCGGAGGGAATGGTACGAGAGAGAGTGACGCAAGATGGGACGATTGAGGTTGTGGTGGGCCCATGAGAGGGCTGTCGGCGAACGGGAAGCCAGCTCCCTCTATCCACATCTCGCTCTCTCTAAGCCCAACACAACTACCAACAAGCATCATCTACCTTTGCTTATTATCATTATTATTATTTCATTATATATACACGTATACCGGTACGTGTGTGGTTTTGGTCGTACTAATGTTGATGGTGGTATTGAAACCCATATTGTGGGCCCGCGTGGCAGTTTCTAGGCCACACACTCTACTGACACGTCAATGTCAAACATAATATGGAGGAGATACGGATTGGGTTGAGTCATGGGTGACTTCGAGATGATGAAATAATATTCGATTGCTTTTTACTTTTTTTTTTTCACTTTGCTTTCTTTATCTCTTTTCCCATTTCTCGTAGTATCTCAATATATATCCAAATAAAGATAAGATCGATTGATGCATCCACGTATTGGATTTATACAAATCACATGAAAATATGCGAAGGAAATGAGTTGGAAGAGCGGACGAGACATGCATTATCTTTGAATTATACGTGGTCCAATTTTCTTTTTTGTCCGTAAATTTATTGTAAATTTTAATACAATATTAGAGCAGGTTATTTTTATGTTAGTTGTTAATATTTCAAAATAATAGATTATATAATATGTTAGGCTTTAAGTTAATCTTACACGTGAAGAGAGTGAGTTGAAATATAAAGTGAGAGTTTGTCTCATATTGAAAAAAGAGAAGAGAGAAAAACTAACATACAAGACTAGTGAGCTACTTCATCTATCATCAATTAATTTTAGGATAGAACTTCATTTAAACTTATGTAGTTTTAATTTTTCTTCTAGTATAAGCCCATAGGTTCATTGTAAATTCTAAAACCATTCGACACTGTTATTACTCTATGCCTTCAAATACCTCAGTCTACTTTTTAAAAATATTTTAAGGTTATACTGAAACCCTTCAAATCTTGGGGTGCCTCTATCTTGTATCAACTCTGTGTCATTCTATCTCAACCACTTATTTATGTAAGTTCTATACAAATAAGTGGTTGAGATAAAATGAAATAGGGTTGGTATAAAGTAAAGGGACAGAGAATCACGTCCCGTGCGGAAGTCCCTTTCGTAAATTACAGCAAAACGCTGGGAGAAGACCTCTGGTTGGGTTTTTGTCCGAAGGCGGACACAGAGGCGTGGGAGAGCGAGAGCCTAATTTGACTAAACCCATGTAAGACGACCGAGAAGAAACAGAGGGGAGGCATGGGTATAGTGTAGAGTAGGAGAGTAGGAGAGGATTGGTACAGAACAAAGTGAGGATAGATATTTTGAGCGGCGTACGTTTGTCACGTGGCTATGCATCTTCCATCACGCACCCTACCCACACCATATCTTCAACTCTTTTCAACTTTTAAGAAAGCAGAGATGACGAAATAAAGATCGTTATCATGAAAAGAAGAATAATAATAACAACGACAATTACGTAGAAAGTGAAATTAGGATTTTATGATTTTATCACATAACAGTTTTGTAATCTCTACTAAAAAATAAGTAAGTATTACATCTCAAATGTACCGTAATCTTATATTTTAAAGTCATTTTGAAACAATCTTTTTGTTAGTTAGAGTTTATTACTTATATTGAAATTGGAGAGTCCACTTATATCATGGATTTAGTGATGAAATATATTTGTAAGCTTTTACGCTACACTTCAATCTAAAACTTGTAAATATTAAGTTTATGAGTCCTTTCTATTTATATGTCTTTTATCTTTTTAATGTGAGATTCCTACTCACACTTGACATCCCAACAATCTCTCCCTCAAATATGAACTTTCACATTAGGCTTGGACTCTCCCTTAAACGAAAATTTTTTTACTTAACAGCTTGAGTATATAGCATCACAAAAAGCCCTTTTATTCTACTGGTTTGGGCCTACTAGGAGTCCCCTTACTTTTTTTTGTGGGAAAACAATCACAAGATTCGACTACCATCTCTATACTCGTTCTTTGTTGAATCTGATTTTGATATCACTTGTTGAAACTAAGAAGCTCACTTTTATAGAAGATCTACTTTACGAGCCTAGTAATAAAATATATTTGTAAGCTTTGACATCATACTTTAACTCAAAACTTTAAAATATTAAATTTATGGATACTTTCTACCTCAAGGAGTGTAGCTCGATAATTGAGAGCAGGACTTGACTTTGGTTAGGTCCCAAATTCGATTCCATGTTAGTTTCTTTTGTAAAAGTCGGGCAGTCTGGGTTTTACCTTTAGGTAGAGAATTAGTTGGACCTTCAATGATAAGATGCGCCCGCTTAATCCACCTGTAAGGCGATGCGCCAATTAAACTCTCAAAAAGGCGCGCTCGCTTAACTCGCTTACGAAATTTCCTCGAACAAAAAAGAAAATCGGTAGCTCTATTACTAGTTTCCTGCTTTGACATCCCAACAACTTAATATATATGACTTAACCAACCTTGTTCTAAAAGGTTGAGCCTCAACCCAAGGGGCTCCCAGTTGCAGGCCCGACCATCGTTGGGGGATTGAATCACGGTCTGATCCTCAGCAGCCTCCTATCAGAATGGTTCATTTTTTACGTTATCAAGAGTCGAACCTAGGACCTTGTTCCAACAAACCTGTTTTACTAGGATTAGGAAAGCAGATTTATTTGTCAGATTGTTGCTTCTTGAGTTTGATCAAAGTGTGTGGACTTTGGACAAGACACACACAAAGTAGAGGACTTTCTATGCATGCGGTTTTCTGTTCACTTTTGTGCCTTGAAACCCCCTTGCGGCTCGCTTCACGAGTTCTCTTATAAAGCTCTAATTATTTTCTTCTGCCACTGTATCTCCCATTGTCTCTGCAATTATTTTATCTTTACGAAGGGCATCAACTTCCTCAGAGAAAAACCAATCTGATATCAGACTTAAAAACCATGTCGTACCCACCTTAAAATGATGCTTCCCTCTTCAGCACTACCACTTCATGCATCAGTCCTTTTCTTCAATCCACTTATGTCTCCCCATCTCTTCGCTTTAGAGGTTTTATAGTTGGCTTCCACATGGATTTTGGGGTGGTGGGTTTAGACGCATTGGTGAGTTCGGACACAAGCACTGGCGGAGTTGCAAATCTTTCTAGGTCAGATCATGATACAAAGCTGAAGTGGCACGGATCTGGGTTTCTCAAGCAAGACAGATCTGACACAACTGAAGATGATTGGAGGAGCTCTAAACAGGCCAAAACTGAGTCAGTGCTTCATCTTCAGAGAAACATGTCGCTGAAATCTAATAGTACTCTATTCGCTGATGGACAGCGACCTGAACAAATGCTAAGCTTCTCATGCTCCAAATTGGAAACTGAGAAGACATCTCAGCATGTCGCATTTCCTTACTTTCACATTACCTCTGCTCACGGTAGAAATACAGGTACTATTAAGCACATCAACTGTTGGGGAATGGTATGTCTATCAATCATTATTTGAAATGATTTTAAGTTATGCCATGGTTTATTGGTTCCCTGTGGGGAAACAACGGCCTGAAGAGGGGTTTCCAGGACGCTTTTAGACTGTTCTCGGACATGATTTTAGCTTTTGGTCACTGTTCTTTTGTGGGTCTCCTCTTCCTAATAATTTTAGGTGGCGCTCTGTGAACAACACGTTCTAGGATTATAGACAAGATGTTATTGCTTGTTTGGATTTTGATTATGGGGAATGGCGGGAGTCCAAATCTAGGAGTGGTCTTAGAAAGTCTTGTCAATAACAAGGAGGAAAAAAAGTTTCATTTTATCTCAACAAATCTCTTTCCTCCTGTTTTGAGATGATTGGTTTCTGTTACTAATCAAGCGTAGGATCTTCATTGACAAAACAAGAAAGATCTTTGAAGCCAAAATGTGAACAAAAAGCACAAATCCTTTACTGGGTTACCTACCCTGCATAGAAGATAAACAATTTGTCACTATTGCTTTCTCCTTGAAACACTGTAGGGAAGTTTTTTTATGGGCATTTAATGACTTTCTTTTTATATTTCTATTTACATTTACCTGTTTCCTTCTCGGAGAAAAGCTTTTATTACAGTTTGTACAAATATGCCTAGAAACATCTGTTTCTTTGTTTCTGCAATTTGACTTTTTCTCTTGCTTTTTATCCTATCTTAGGATACAACAGTGGAAGCTTTAGTAGCGTTGGAAGTATGCACGGGGTTTTTTCAGATGCAAAAGGGCCATTTACTCAGTCGCAGTGGATGGAACTTGAACGTCAGGCCTTGATCTACAAATACTTAACTTCAAATGTGCCTGTACCTTCCCATCTGCTTGTTCCTATAAGGAAAGCTGTTGATTCTGCAGGATTCAACAGCTTTCCAGGAGGATTTCTCAGACCCAGTACTTGTAAGAAGTTTTCTGTGCACAATATTTTCTTGATTTTGTTCTAAGTCATTTTCTCCTGAGAGCTGATGCATTTATATGTGATTCTTACCCTTTTCCTTTTTTAAGTATTCTACTGTCTTATGCGGACTTGCAGTATACAAAGCGCCAATTTTTATGTGACTTGGAATGATTAGGCAGATGCATAAAGATTTATATTTTGGCTATGCATAATAATTGGTTTACCATACTTATGCGTGACTTGGAATGGCAGTGCAATGGGGTAGCTTCCAACTGGGATTCTCGAGCAACACCGATCCAGAGCCGGGACGGTGTCGTAGAACAGATGGAAAGAAATGGCGGTGCTCGAGAGAAGCTGTTGCTGACCAAAAGTACTGCGAGCGGCATATGAACAGAGGCCGCCATCGTTCAAGAAAGCCTGTGGAAGTTCAAACTGGCCATTCAAACGCTACCACCACCACCACAACCACCGCCTCCGGTGCAAAGTCGCTAGTTACGGCTTCGCCCCCATCTGCAGTGGTGGTTGGTCACCGAAGCAGCAGCGGCGGCGCAACAAATAGCCTCACCATTGCACAGCATCAGTTGCAGACTATTAGTTCGTCTAATCTTTTTTCTGCTAATCCCGTCGGAAGGTAAATGGAATAGGAATTCAGAAGTCAAAATTACTTATGTAGCATTTTTTGTTGGTTTGTAATAGATATTTATTTGTTTTTCTTCAATATTCTTGGGCGGAGAACTTTATGTTAGATGTTTACTTGTCCATTAACTTCTTCTTCTTTTTTCTAATATCAGGAAATGCATTACTGAAGAGTTCGCACTTGGCACCTTTGATTCCCTCAACCCTCAACATAAGAGCTCCTTCCCGATGATGATTGGTAGAAACTATGGAGCTTCCCAGAACCTGAGTGACCAGGAAACTGCTTCACAACGTTCTGTTCGACAATTCATGAATGATTGGCCGAAAAACCAGCCTGATCGCTCCATTGGTTCTTGGCCCGAACTTGATATTCAATCCGATAGAACTCAGTTGTCGATTTCAATCCCCATGGCTTCGTCAGACTATATGTTTTCGACTTCCTCATCGAACAGTGAGAAAACTACCCTCTCTGGTCTAAGGTCATCTTGCGAATTGGATCCAATACAAATGGGACTTGGAGTTGGTACTGTACTGAAGGAACCAAACCAAAGACAAGCAAGTTGGATTCCCATCGCATGGGAGACTTCAATGGGCGGTCCCCTCGGCGAGGTTTTGCATACTACTAATAATGGTTCAGCAGAGTGCAGGAGTTCATCAGCACTCAATCTCATGTTGGAGGGATGGGACAGTAGTCCTAGGTTAAATTCTTCGCCAACTGGGGTCTTACAGAAGGCATCATTTGGTTCACTTTCAAACAATAGTATAGGACACAGCCCTGGAGCAGATAACAGGAACAGTGAAGGTGCTAGTTTGTGAGATGAGCTCGACAAGGCTCAAGTTCACTTGCCTGTCCTGTAACTTTTTAACCTTTTGAAATGTGTCATGAATGGAGAAGGGGTGATAAATGAGTTGTATGCTAAGCTCAGAAATTTCCTTAAGAGATTTGATAAGACATATCATTTTGTATTTCCAGGTTTATATATAGTATTATGTAACTCCTGTTTGTGGATTGTGTGCAAAATGGAAGAATGAACATAACTAACAGCAAGGCAGATGGATCGAACTCGTCTTCTGGAAAATTATGGGTTGGAAGTAACATAACTTAAACTTATTCGCTCTTTAACTTGACATGGTTTTACCTTTGCATAACGATTTGCCTGAAGAGTAGAGTCCAGTTTTTTTCTTGAATATAAGCACAAGGAACTAGCCTGACTATAAATTGGAGTACAAAGTATAAACCACTTTTGAAGAAATCCCATTAGAGTAAAAAAAAAAAAACAGAGAATATGGAGGTGTGCGTAACCCAAAATCCACAGAAGTGTTGCTTCCATAAAATTAGGGCTTTAAACACCACCAAGTAAATTTAGGAGTTGAACTAATGCAATGCAATTACAGGCTAATTGCTTGCCTCGTCAATCAGAAACAACTCCTGAAAAATGTTAGTCACATTGACATCAAGACCACTGTGCCAGTAATCTCAAGCCAAGCAATTTCAAAAGCTAAACGAAGAGAAGAAAGTAAAAACAAGAACAAACAACAAAACCATGAGATTTTCCAAGAGGATGGTGCTCATATTCTATGGGTGTATAAGAGTCTGTCTTGCCATGGCGATAGCATTCAGAACGAGGAATTTTCTTATAATCATCGCAGCCAACCCTCTGTTTAGAGCACCAACGTACCCAAATATCATTTCTTGGTTAGATCACCCATCCCATAATCCATCAATATAAATGTATGCATAAATACATACATGTTATAGACACAAGGACGGAGCAGAACCGATCGAAGAGCAATAGAATAGCAAAGAGATGATCTTTTTCAACCTTGTGTATGGCGGCGAATCTTCCGTGGAGTTCCAGCCTACGTTGGGCCCTTAAATACACTAAAAAGAGAGATCCTCTCCTTATCAAAACCCTAACACCAATTTTCGCGATCACGAATCTGCGGAACTCCCAGAAGGAAACGCCGCCGTCTTGGGTTTGACAAGTGACCCTAGTTCTAATCGAGCCCATTTTAAGCTGCAACTTGTGTATTATTGAATGGATCAGACGTTTCATGGATCCAACTTAACCAAACCAACAAACAAAGGCATCAATATACAATCTTAAGAAGAAAAGATTTCTCACCAAACTCGGCAAAGAAATAATGCCGAAAACGGTACTCCAAACTCTTCCGATCTATGTAATGAATTTTTTCCTTTTACCAAAAACATTATGTAAAAATCTGCAGCAACTTATAAACATGTTGAAAAATTGAAGGGGTTAATAATTTCGCAAACTTTCCGTAAACTTATTTGGCACCGACAAAATAAAATCAAGCAAAGCTGAAAAAGTAAAACACCAAAAATTTGGTAACGCAGTTCGGCACACCTTGCCTACGTCTGCGGGGCCCTCACCTAGCTTAATAACTTTCACCGAAGTACAATAGATTTACCCAAGGCTTTATTGAGCCGACACCACTCAACCCTTGACACTATCACTCAACCTCACTTCCCGTGAAAGAATTTCACACCCAATAACACGACCCACGTGTTAACCTCAACAAAGGATTTTCTCAACAATATTTGATAATAAAGATAAGAAATAAACAACTCAAGTGTTCAATCAACTAAGAACAAAATAATAATACACTTGAGAAAAAGAAGACAACTTCCCGAAAGATTAAGCTCCACTGAAATAGATCTGGAATTCGTCGCAACACCAATAAGCTGACTCACATGAACACCATCACAAAAACCACGGCACTATTTTATAATTTTCTGCACTTCAATATTATCTGCCCATACAACATTCCTTGGACACGCTTCAAAAAAATTCCAGCAATAGTTGAAAAGAACACTGCTATCGTTCACGTTGATAATAGCCTATGGCAATCAATCCACTTAACTTAAGAACATAAAAAAAATCCCAAGCACATCCTCCAATCAATTGCACTTTTTCTTATATTCCAAAAGTCTTGTAGGCTATTTTCTATTCGGCAATTCTCTGCAATGACAACGTGATAAAGTTGATCAAGACTTTCTCCACCACCTGGGATTTCTTGATTGGTGGATATTTAGCTCTTCATCCACATAGTAGTAACACCCACATACACACAACATCAACAATACGCCACATACATATTTTTGCTGCAAACTCACCTTTAGGTTTTCTTCATGGACTCCTGTCCAAACAAGGACACTATCGAATCCTTATCTTTTTATCAAAAATTCTGCTTAAAATAGATATATGGAATATGACTCCAATTCAAACCAAAGCAACGTCCAATTAAAGCACATCTTCAATAATTATGGTAATTCCCATGTCCAATAAAAATGCCAAAAATAAAGATAGGATATATTTAACATAAATCCTAACAAAAATATCTACTTTTGTGGTTCAGTATATTACTTATTATTAATATACTGAAAAAATTTTATTCAATTTGTTATTCTTATTAATTTGATTATTGTTATTGTGATTTATTTTTAGTACTATATATATTATATCTGTATATATATATATATATATATTATACATATATGTAATAGGAATTATAATATTTACATTAATATATGAATTAATATTTAATGCGCAAACTAGGAAACTACCCTTACCGTATCCTTACTTTAGAGATTAGATACCTTACAGATCCACTTCTGTTTAACCTATTTAATGTAGCAGTCATCATTTAATACAACGCAATTTATTCTTAAAAGCCCAACATTCAGATGTCATCCTCTTCTAGCAAAATCACTTCTGTTTCACTATATCATCTTGGAATGCTGCCCCTCATTTAATGCAACGCAATAATCCATTTTAGCCTCAATTATTCAGAAATTGCTAATAAGTCACATCAAAATTTCTTGCGTGCCAGACGGTCCTCTAACACCTCTATATTTTAACTTTAAAACTTTTCTCTGTTGAAGGCATTTTTATCATTAGAATTAATGGCATTTTCCCTTAATTTCTGGATTAATTATTGGATTATATATATATATATATTTCTTGCTAAATTGCTTGGTTCACCTGAATTTGCATTTATAATTGTTCATGTTTAATTTGTAGAAAATGCGCTTGATTTTAGTTGTAAAGAACTACAACAGTCTAAGGCGAAAATCAAAGAAGGCAGCTGGTGTGATTTATAGGGGTTGAAACATAAACACAAAAGAAAAGGAGGTTGGCGTCAAAGGATTGAAAAAAAATGCAGTGGCTTAGGCGTGAATTAAGCAGCCAAAGGAAAGCATGCAAGCTCCATGGCCCACCATGCACGCACACAACGCCGACTCCAGAAATGAAAATCACGCTAAGATGAAGGCTGGATATTGTTGCTGGAAAGGTTAACGCATGCACCACGCCAACGTAGGAGGACAGCTCCAAGGAAGGCACATGCAAAATGAAAATCACGCAAATCACATCAACATTAGAGGCATGACCCACAAGAAATAGAAAAGAAGACACAAAAATGTTACAGCAAAAAACAAAAAGGAAGTGACCCATAAGCTACAACGTTACCATCGTTTCAGAAAATGCTGACCCATTCACGCACATTAAGGGGAGTATGAAGACTTGCGGCAATTAGAATCTTTTTAATTAGAGAGGAATTGGGTAGCGGCAAGAAAAAAAACAAGGCATGAGCAAGTAGCAAATCAAGGAAAGAAGATAGCTGGAGGCGTTAGCTGTTGAAAAAAAGCTCCAACGTTTTCAGTTGGACTATCCAAGAGAAGCACGTCATATACCAACAAAAGGAGAGCATTCATGCACACAAAGGGAGGGGCCACTCTTCACTAACTTTGTTTCAGCATATCCATTACTCACTCTCCATTTATTTTTGACAATTTAGCACTCAACAAGGTGACATAAAGGGGACTCCATTCATTAATTAATTTTTGGTCATTCCTCTCCATTCACGTAGCAAAAAAGGGGGCCATTCACTCTACACTCTCCACTCACACTCAAATCCTTTGGCCACAGCCAACGACAACACTTCTATCACACTAAAGGGGGCTCCATTCTCTCCACTTACTTGGCCATTCATGTACAAACATTACACAAAAGGGGCAGCTGGTTGGAAAACCAACGTGAGCTTGGTGTGGAGAACACCCACGTAGATGATGGCAGTTTGAGGCGTGGAGCTTGAGGCACACATAAGGAGGAGGTGTAAAAAAATTATACACAGAGAGGGAGATCTAAAACTCATTGATTCTCTATTTTATTATTTAATTTCTCCTAATGTTGTTTGCTGAGCATAATTTTTGTATTTTTCATTCTACCATGAGTGAATAGCTTCCCCAAAACTTCAAGGTTGGGCTGAAGCTTTTAGTTAATTTTATGGACTAAATTTCGGTTGATTTATTTGTATGGATTTTTGGTTTTGATTTCTCTGTTTTGAAATTGATTTTTCTGGTATTATGTTTGGCCAACCATTACTTGACGTTAGTTGTTAATTGAAGAACCAATAGGTGAAAATTAATAACGGAACTCCAAAC
>JAOQMR010000002.1:3723361-3735922 GCA_027563865.1 Erythroxylum pelleterianum | reverse complement strand
GTTTGTCCCGGTTAGGTTTTCCGACCTCTGCGTGGATACCGTTAGAGACGGTCTACGTTGGTCGTTATGGTTTGATTATTTGTACATACACTTGGATCCTGGCTTTTGGGAAGGTCCCGGAACAAAAATTTTTGTTTTCCGCTCCGTGTCCATGTGATGGACACCCCGGGATTTTCCTACAAAAAATTACCACACCTATGAATGCAAATCATCCCGACATGCTAGTGTTGGAGCTTATTGAAAATGGTAGCTGAATTTTGAATCGGATATAATTAGAATTCAATGAGGTCAACCAGTAAGTAATATTGGCAATTCCCTTGAGTTTCCGTCGTAAAAATTATGACCTTTTTTTGAAAAATGGAGAGGAAGGGTCATTACTCAATAACATCGCCCTACAAGCTTCTAACTGCTGCGAGTATGATGAATAGCAACGAAGCTGTTCGAGATACTTGGCGGAAGCTATAACAGGTACAGGTTCCTCCGAAATGTTTATCAATCATGTGGAGAGCATGCAACAATACCGCTGAACCAGAGAATAGTAGTAGTCTTGGATACTTGCCCATTGTGTCATCAACACACTGAAATAGCTCATACACTAGTCACTTGTCCATTTGTGCAACAAAGTTGGTTATCTTCAACTTTGGGCAATGTGTTCCCGCAGGCCGCAAGTTTTATGGAGTGGATAATGCAAACTTTGCAAATCTTAAATGGTGAATAGGTATAGCTACTAGTTATGTTGTGTTGGTCAATTTGAGAACATAGAAATGTAGTGGTTTGGAAAATTAAATGGAGCAGCTCGGTCAGAATTGTTCAGTGGGGACGCCGATTCCTGACAAATTGGTTACAAGTACAGGTTTTAAGTCATAGAGCTGTTGACCAAGTAGATAGCAATTTGAATTGGCAAGTTTCAGCTCCTGGGAAACTAAAAGCCAGTGGTGATGCAGCAACCTCACCTACTGGTTTTTTGGGTGTGGGTATTATTGTGCGCAGAGATGACGGTTCAGTCCTCTTAGCTCATCAATGTAGTCTACGGGGCGGTTTTGATTCTTTCATGGCAGAATCTTTAGCCATAAGGGAGGCACTAAGCTGGATCAAGAGACAAAGATGGACAAACATTGAGGTTGAAACAAACTTTTTAATTGTGGTGAAAGCTTTATTATTAACTAAAGTAGAAGACAATCCTAGTCATAAATTGGTACTATCTTATTGTAAATCTCTGTTGAGTGAAATTGATGGTGTGTCTTTACATCATGTTCATAGGATGACTAATAAGGCAACTTTTCTGTTAGCATGAATTGTTTTGTTTTGTTTTTTTTGTGGCCAATATGAGTTGCTTTGTTAATTCCGGACTCTATGGAGTGGGTTATTCCTTCCGATGATTGTATTATTGATGCTTTAAGATTTGATGGCCTAATAATATAATCACAACCAATTCCCACAAAAAAAAAAATCTTATCCTTATTTATTAAAGAAACTGTTTCCAAACAATCAAATCTGCCTGTAAAAATTACTTTATAAATTTAAATAATAAAAATTATGAAAAATATGTTGATAGCATCTTTAAAATTTTATATTAATAAAATTTCATTTTATGTAATGAATAAATTATTAAATATAATATATAAATTATTGAATAACTTTATTCTTGAATAATTATATTTTTTCAAATTGAAGTGCATTATAATTTGGTTATCTTCTTTAAAAAGGATTATTTAAAAAAAGAATTTACATATTTGTTTATTTCACTTGAGATTGAATCGAAGGACATCTTGGGCCAAGCCCCAAACGGGTGGGTATTACAATCCGATCCGGACCTCTACCATTAAATGCTTGCTTACATTTATAAACATAAACGGGTTTTAAAGTCACAGAAACCCATAAAAGGCATTTAATTCAGAAGCTACGGCCTGTTCGGTGTTCTCTCCCAATATTCATATACAAACAAGAGAACATCAATACTGTTTGGTTAATTTTCCCCCAAAGCCAAAGAGGTTAAAAAAACAGAACACCTGTTTGCTTCTTAAACCCTAAACATCCAGAACTCGCTCTGAGAGATCTTTGCTATTTCCTCTCGAAACTGTACTCAACTCGGTTGCTTCTCTGCCCTTCTTGTAAGTAAAACTGTATCTTCAATTCGTTCCTCTTGTATTGATTTTGGTGCCTCTAGGTAAATTACAAGCTAGAATTGGAAAAATAGATTGAACAATTTAATTTCTATTTTCCGAATCTCTAAGAGCTTGTTTGCTTGTTTCTCGCAGCGAATAGTTTCCACATAAAAAAAAAGTCCTTTCCTGTTTGTCTCAATGTTTGAATATATGTTTTTGATTAAACACAAAAAACTGGTGTCTAGTTGTTTTTTGGTATATTTCTTCTTTTTTTCGTGGTGAACAATCTTGAATTAGCGACCAGTACTTGAATTTGTGAAATGAACACGTGCTTTTCAACGGGCATTCAATAATTGAAAAAGATTGGCGCTTAATTTCCTCCATGTCTAGCTTCGTTGTGAACGATTTTCTCTCCTTTCCGGCTGGATAGTGGCTATTTCAGCCATTTACAACTTATATAGTATGTTTTGATGGGTTGACTATGTGTATTGTTATGAACATTTGTCTATCTAGGAAACTGTTTAATTGGATGAATATAATTTGTAATTGGAGCATTTATGTGCTTGCAACCAACAGGCCGCTAAGGTTTTGCGGACACGTGCTGTGTTGCTGAGTTTCAGTTAGAAGTGTTACTAGTTTCTATGGGAAGTTATTGGTAGTTCTGTGCTAATCCTTGTAGCCATCAGAAGCTTTACTAATGTGCTGGAATGGCCAATAATTCTCAATCATCTGGTGGACAGGTAGAACCCTGATCTGATTTGAATCCTAGTCTAACACATTAAATCTATTCGAGATCCAATTGGCTATGGTTTACTTTGCTGACGTGTTGACATAGTTACTCCCAGCAGAAAATTTTCTTCTTTTTAGACTTCTCATCTCTCTTCATTCCCACTGGTCGTGGTTGTTCTTTTTTGTATATTGATTTATATTATGCCTGTTAAATGTTCTGCAAGGACATAATGCTTAATTTTTCCTATTAATTTTCCTCTCTCTCTAGCCACCTTGGCCACCTGCAGTTGGATCCTTGGGTCCCCCAAGTTTTGCTTCACCCTTACCTATGCAAGTAATTTCTTCTACTGTGGTGACTTCTTTTGTTTGGAACTTGTTCACAATTTTGTCTTTACTACCGTATACATGACCTTGCAGTTTCGCCCAATGGTTCCAACACAGCAGGGACAGCCATTCATTCCCACAGGTTCTCAGCAGTTTCGGCCTGGTGGACAACCCATTCCTACTTCTAATGTTGGGATGCAGTCTGGTCAAAATCAACAGTTGCAATTCTCTCAACCAATGCAGCATCTACCACCATGGTCAGCTCAGCCTGGTGTCGCTACATCTTTATCTCAGGCTATGCCTATGCCTTATGGTCAACCAAATAGACCTCTTACATCTGGCTCACCACAGTCACAGCCAACGGCTCCTCATATGGGAGCATCTGGAATTCCTCACTCTTCCGCTTATGCTGTAAGATATTACTTGCGAATTCTTTCTCAAATTGTCTTGCTGATTTAATTAACTACTTTTTGCATTACTTACATTTTTTGTTTCAGTACGTACCATCCAATTTTGTGCAGCAGCAAAACAGTGCCAATACATTTTCACAATTCCAGCCTATGTCACAATCGCATGCCCCTGTTGTACCTGTAGGGGGACAAACTTGGCTGTCATCTGGAGGTCACAGTTCATCATCGGCTGTGCCTGTTCAACCTGGTGGACAGCAGCCTCCTCTATCTTTTTCAGATTCAGTGAGTGTTCATTCATCTTCTTTTCTTCTAACCGGAGGGTGTATGTTTTCCATGGTTCAATGTCAATATACTTTGTATTTGTTTGGAGTGGTGTTGAAGATGCTTGGAAAATTTCCTCTAAAAAATTAATTGTTATCTTAATTGTTTTTAGTGGAGGACTGTCCGTCATTAGTTTGCTCTCTGCATATTTAAATTTGTTGGATAGACAGTGATCAAGCCCTTTTACTCAGCATATGCAATTTGCTTATTGAAATAGCATGAGGTGTATTCTTGAGCTTTTCAGGAAGTTAATTTGTAAGTTGTCCATATGTTGTTGCTTTGTGAAGTGAAACCATTCTGTAAGTATGTTTAGAGTACTTTATGCTCCTTTTTAATTGTTTCTTTTATTTTTTCTGTCTACCACAGGCTGTTATAATTTGCTTTTCTTGAGCAATTAATTTTCTCTAATGGCAAATGCAGTTACATATATTCATCAACAATGGCTTAGATTTTCTTCAGGGGCAATTATTTTTGCTTGTGCATCTCTATGCATCATTTTCTTTGCTATTTTTACCTCTGATCATTTTGTTATGTATTTAAACTCTTATTCCTTTTGCGACTACAGACAGCAAACATTCCAAATCTATCTCAGCAATCTTCATCTGACTGGCAAGAGCATACAGCTGCCGATGGGAGGAGGTATGCATTTGTTGGAGGTGTCATATTCTGTTTTTTAAGATCTTTATCCTATTATATATATATTTTTTTGTTCTGTGATTGTTCTTTTCATGTTAATCTCTCACTTGTGGTTATACGAATATCATTGAAAACATTGATGTTCTGTGTGTTGCAATACCTGACATCTTTTGTATAAATTATTTTGCTAGATATTATTACAACAAGAAAACAAAGCAGTCTAGTTGGGAGAAGCCCTTTGAATTGATGACAGCAATTGAGGTTAGCCATTATCCATGAGTTCATTCTTCTCAAAGTCTACATGCTGCCCCTGCTAATTGCCTTATGTGCTCTTTTGACATATCTTGTTATTTGTTCAGAACAATGTTCCCTTTTTGTGGTTGTAATAATATAGTCATTCCTTAATTGATCGACACTGTTTTATTTGAGTTCTACTTTTCTTTGCATGTTTGTTTTACTGGTCTGTAGCTGTCATGGCAAGTGTGGAGAAATTTAACGACTGGTCTATATGCTCATTGTGAAGGCGGGCTTTCAGTTTCTCGAGGCAGGCAATATTTTGTTATTTCCTTTCTCTTTGTCATGTTGGGAAAGCTTTTATGTGGCTTTGGCTTATTGACATGTTTAACCAACATGAATAACAACTGCCTTATTTTTCTCATTATTTCCTAATGAAGTTTTAGAATGAGAATGGAATGTGGTTGATTATGATTGATATAGATTAGTATCAAAGAGATTACATATCTTGAATGATGTATATCTTAGTATCATGTCTAATTCCACTTGTCCTTTACTCCCAAGTTACTATATGTCAGTTTCTTTGTGGAGCATTGTGTTACTCTTTCCATCTGGATTTCCCCGGTGTTCAACTTTAATCAACTCATTGGTGTTTCAGTTTTCTGTTTGATTATTGTTTAGGCTTGTTATCCAGGAACTTGTTCAGACATACTGTAATGAAAGGAACATAGGAGTTTGTCGCTAGGTATTCGACCAAATAGAATTGTCCTGTTCCTATAGAACCTATCAGTAAAATACCCATAGAGGATTCTATTCAAGAAATAGCTTTGCATGCTTCGGTTCTTTTGCCTGACCTCTTTGATGGTTATTGATCACCAGAAGAGGGTTGCTTGTGTTTCATTCGCCCTTTTCCGTTCATAACTGTTCCTTAACAAAATCAAGTTTTGTTTCCTGGTAGTCGTTTGCATTATTCATGTTGTGGCCCTTTGGTGGTTAACCTTTTTTTTGTTTGGCTGAACAAAGGTTATCTGGCATATACTTTATGAGATTTACGTGTTGCAACTGTTTTCAAGTGGTTTGTATTTTAACCGTACATGTTTCACATTCTTTTTCTGCTCTATTTCTATCACATTTGAAATATTTGGGCCAGTTATGGCTTGTAGTGGATATGCTCCAATGTATGTTCAAAATGAATCAAATAATTGGCGACCATTGCTAATTTGCAGTATATTTTAAGCTGTTTTGAGGTAGCAGAATTCATTATTCTTTTATCTGAGATATTTTTCCATTACATTTTTAGCACACATACAGCTGTTATATTTATAATTCGTATTCTTGACATTTCACTCTCTCCTAATATATCTATGTGATTTTTCCCGTGGGATTGTCACACATCTTGAATAAACAAATTTATCTTGTTTCTTTCCAGTTATATTGGAATTTTAGGTAAATATGCTAATTTAACAGTGTATCCTTTGTTATATCTCTTACTATTAAGATTCTTTACTTGACAATTAATGTTATTTTGGCAGAGAGCTGATGCATCTACTGTCTGGAAGGAATTCACAACTCCAGAGGGGAAGAAGTGTGTTTACTTCTCGATTAATCAACTTTTATGATAAATATTTTATCAGGATGGGTTTTGAATCTTTTGTTTTTACAGAAATGTAGCTTTAATTGTGGATGCCTTATGCAGGTATTACTATAACAAGGTTACAAAGCAATCTAAATGGTCGATACCTGATGAACTCAAGGTATAAAAGTGTTCTCAAATAGTTTCCTCTTCTGTACTGCTGCATTCTGATTTAAACTCTTCATTGCTTGTTTCCAGTTAGCTCGTGAGCAAGCTCAACAAACAGTTATTCAGGCAAATCAAGCAGTGACAGATGCTACTTCTCAAGTCCCACCAACTGCTGCTGCCACGGTGGAGGATGCTTCTAACACAAATATTTCAGTTGCCTCTGGTCCATCTGCGCCACTGGCTGGAGTAGCTTCAAATTCACCTGTGGTACCTGTTGCTGATTCTTCCTCTATGGTATTTACAGAATCAGCAAATATTGCTGTTACAAGTTCTATACCAACAAGCACTGCTAGCGTCCAACCGCCTGCTGCCACGACAGCTTTGCCAACCTCTGTTTCAGGGAGTACTGTGGTTCCTAGTCCGTCATCCAATGCTCAGGCAACATCATTGTATGAATCCTTGTCCTTTTTATATTGTGAAGATGTCTGCAATTTGGATGTCCTGTCTTTTGATTGTTTCCTTGCATTTCTTGAAAACTTTGCAGGAGTGGTTTTGACAATATAGCAATCCATGGTGGTGGAAGTTCTGGGGACGGATCATTCAATCAGGATCTTGAGGTTTTAACTTGACGTTCTGACTTAGAGTTGTTAATTGGGGATGAATATTTGCTCAACTTAAATAAACATAAATGCTATGTCATACTGTGGAGAACAAGGAAGAGATATATGTATCTTGGTTTGATCATCCACAGTTGCATATACCTACAAGCTAATGCTCTTCTTTCAATAGTCTGTATGCTTGTGAGAGAAATGATCAATTTTAATTTGATGTGTTGAATGTGTTGCTTGCAGGAAGCAAGAAAAGGAACTGTTGATGCAGGCAAAACTAATTTGGCCTCGTTGGAGGAGAAGACCTCAGATGATGAGCCTTTAGTATTTGCCAATAAACAGGTATTATAGAATCAATTTCCAATCAACATTCATCCTGATCCATAAAAAGAGTGGTGCCATATTTTTTTTCCCGTGCCGGAAAACTGTGGTCACTGTTGTCCATAAATGTCATTTTTATTGTCTGTGTTTGTTTTTTAATTATGCTATTCATATCTTCAGGAGGCAAAAAACGCATTCAGAGCTCTTCTTGAATCTGTAAATGTTCAGTCTGATTGGACTTGGGAACAGGTAACATGCTTTTGTTTCATTCTTTCCATTTATGTCCTCATTGAATGACTATTTATTGATGTTACAATCTTATATTAGACAATGAAAGAGATCATTAATGACAAACGATTTGGTGCACTGAAAACACCCGGAGAACGGAAGCAAGCATTTAATGCGGTAAACATATTTCAAGGTGTTTGTTGTGCAGTCATTTAATGTAGTGCTCAGGTACTGATTTAAATTTCTTCGTCTCTGTTATTTAAGTACTTGGGTCATAGGAAAAAGATAGAGGCTGAGGAGAGGAGAATGAGGCAGAAAAAAGCTAGAGAGGAATTCACAAAGATGTTAGAAGTACGTTAATGCAGCTGAGGCTCTTCTTTTTTTCTTTCTTTGGTATATATTTCTCATTGTGACAATGCCGTCCATACTTTGATCTTGTTTCAGGACTCCACAGAACTTACTTCATCAATGAAATGGAGGTTCAAGTCTCTCTGCATTATTTTTTGGAGTTTTGTTTCTTTGTGCAGTCCTTATGGCTCTACATATGGAGATTTCAGTATCTTAACTCTGCATTATTTGCTATCAGTAAAGCTGTCAGTTTGTTCGAGAATGATGAACGGTTTAAGGCTGTTGAAAAAGCCAGAGACAGGGAGGATCTTTTTGACAGCTATGTTGTGGAGCTGGAGAGAAAGGTAAAGGAAGTGCTGTGTACTTATTTCTGTTTTATTATTTATGAATACAAACTTCATGCATTTGTATAGAATGATTACTTTTGATTTTATGAGTAAGATGATGTGATGATCTGTCTTATCATGCTGTTACTTATGCCTACACATAATTCAGGAAAAGGAAAAAGCTGCAGAGGAGCACAAGCAACATCTGGCAGAATATAGAAAATTTCTTGAGTCGTGTGACTTCATAAAGGTATTAATGAGATATTCATGGTTTTGATTTTGATTTCTGAAGTGTCTCATGTTCTGCTTTTCAATCACAGGTGAATAGCCAGTGGCGCAAAGTTCAAGATCGCTTGGAGGATGATGAAAGGTGCTTGCGCCTCGAAAAACTTGACCGCTTACTTGTTTACCAGGTATATTAAACCTCTTGTAAGTTTTATAGCACTTTTTTTGTTTGAACAGGAACTAACGGTGATGCTAGTGGTGCAGGACTATATCCGTGACTTGGAGAGGGAAGAGGAGGCACAAAAGAATATACACAAGGTAGAATCTGTGTGCAAACTCTTGTATTTCACTCTAATTTTGTTCTAACGATTTTTATTACCGGATAACAGGAAAAGTTGAGAAGAATTGAGCGGAAAAATCGTGATGCATTTCGCAAAATGATGGAAGAGCACATAGCTGCTGGTGCACTGACAGCTAAAACTCGCTGGCGGGAGTATTGTTTGAAGGTCATTTCTTGATTATTGTTAAGACAAATATAAATAACTGTTGCTTGGTAAATAAATATGAGGAGCAATGGACTGTTTGAAACCTATATTTGGTTTTTGTTTGATTAGATAAATCACTTGGAAGAATACCATGCTGTTGCTACAAACACCTCTGGTTCAACACCAAAAGGTTTGTATGAGGGTGCTGCTGAAGAATTAGAGAAGCAGGTACCTGTCTCACAGTTGATTCGTAATTTATGTTAGTTTCTTGGACCTATCACACCAGATTCTGCTTGCAAGTTGTGGATTAGTGAAGAGGCAAAAGGCTTAAAGATTTTCTAACCTTTATACAGTTATCACTAGTTTCCCATGATTGTGGTTACTGTTTTTGTACCAATTATCTGGGTAGTGTTAGTGGTGAAAATTTGGTGCATCTTGTGTGCTGTATTTAATTAGAAACTGAACAAAAATTCCAGATTCCACTCTCTCAGTTTTGCATGGATGTGATGTTAAGGACACTACTTAATTGTTTGGACCAGCAAGATAACCAGTAGGGAAGCTTTAAGGGCTCTCATGTAAAATGCCATTTTGATGTTTTATGGATTTAAGAAAATGTAAAGAGAGAGGTTAGGCTGGGAAAACTTGTATGAGGTGTTTGTTGATTTTCTCTCCTGTCTTGGCACTAGATGGGGACTTGAGATTTTAGCTCCGAGTAATTGTGTGACTCAATGCTACTTGTAACTCTTAAGCTTTTCTTTAACATGTTTGCTGTCCAACTGTGTTGAATGTTGTCTTTTTTTTCCCCCCCTTTCTGGTTCCTACTGCTAGGAGTTGAGGTCTACAGGTCTAACTCGTTTTGTATGTTAACAGTATCACGATGACAAAACTCGGATAAAGGATGCGATGAAGTCAGGAAAGGTAAGGATTTATCTTACCTTCTCTTCTATGTTTACTGCCCTTAATGTGTGTCTAACATTTATGGCTGCAGATCACTATGTTGTCAAGTTGGACGTTTGAAGACTTCAGGTCTGCTACTTCTGATGATATCGGTTCTCCTCCTATATCAGATATCAATCTGAAGGTACCTGTTTAGTCAAATCAAATAATGACCTCTCAAATTTGTTATCAGGGAATGTTAACAAGAATAAGAAATAACTTGAATTGTGAGCTCATCATATATTGTGGAGTTAGAGGCTTGCATCATGAATTGGATAGCAATTTTCAAATTGAAATTATTGATTCTTCTGATTCTAGATGAGGCTGGGGAGTTGTATTGTATTATATTTGGGTAGCCTATATTAAGTGGCTGGCACTATTGGAAAAGGTATATGGCATTTAATGCTCTCAAGCTCACAATTTTCACCCTTGAGACCTGAGATCTTGATGTTATCGGGAAGTCAATTCACATATGAAGTTGACGGCTATATATGGTAACCACATTACTGTCTTAGATATGCAGTGTTTATTAAACTGCAAAGTTTCTCATGAAGAATCAGAAGTTCGTTAAACTTCTAAAACCTTTTTTATATTTTTTCCTTTATTTTTTATGTAAAGAATGTTGCCTTCACCCCCATTGCTGGGTGGACATGTTTGATACCTATCTTTGTCTATTTCCACTTGAAGAAGTCAAAGAATGTGAACATGAAATGGCAATAATAAGAGAGACAATTGTACGAACAAGCGTCTTGGACATTTGCATGCAAACTTCATACTGCTTTAGCTTGCTGCTTACTTTTATCTGTAGTTCATTAGCAGTATTTGGCCTATTATCAAGATACTGATCTAATTGTGTCTGGTATTTTGAAGCTTTTGTATGAGGAGCTGGTTGAGAGAGCCAAGGAGAAGGAGGAGAAGGAAGCTAAAAAGCGTCAGCGCCTTGTTGATGAATTCACAAAACTGTTGCAAACATACAAAGTACAGAAAATCTATTTTGGAAACATCATGTTGAATGCAATTCTGCCTTTGGATTATTTTTCAAATGTTTCTACTTATTTTTTTGAAAAATAAATGTTCCTACTCCTACGTGTATTACAATCAAATGTTCTTTTCTAGGACATAACTGCAAATTCTGATTGGGAGGATTGCAAATCACTAGTTGAAGAGAGCCAAGAGTATAGGTACTACAGTTGTTGGCAGCACTAGTAAGATCCTTTTTCATGTTAGATTTGTTTAATGGTTTTTTCATCTTGGTTTTCTCTTGCAGGGCAATTGAGGAAGAGAGTTTGAGGATAGAGATTTTTGAGGAGTACATTGCACATTTGCAGGAAAAGGCCAAAGAGAAAGAAAGAAAGCGTGAGGAGGAAAAGGTACATGTATTTGCTTCCCAATTAGACTGGGTATTCATGACCGGAGTAAATGACTTGATTTGAGTATCCCTTATATTGATAAATCAGTATTTTTGTGTTAGGACTTATGAAAGATGTTTTAGTAGAAATACTCTTGTTATTAGTTTGACTCATATTCCCAAAAGTTTTTGAATGGCATCAGTACTGTTCTCATAGTTGAACACGATATGATTGGAAATAAAAAATGCAGCCTTCATATGGTGTTTGCACCTGTCAAGCTCATTCTTGACATGTGTTTGGAATTGCTCTTCTATAAATTTATTATTTGTGCTGTTTAATTTACAAATACTTTTCATGTATTGCAGTGTTTCTGGAGCTCTATTCTTATAAACTTTTCTTGTTTGCAGGCTAAAAAGGAGAAGGAGAGAGAGGAAAAACAGAAGCGGAAAGAGAAAGAGAGAAAGGAGAAGGAGAAAGAGCGTGAAAGGGAAAAGGGAAAGGAAAGAACTAAGGATGAAACAGATAGTGACAATGTGGACGGAACTGATAGTTATGGCCATAGAGAAGATAAGAAAAGGGAGAAAGATAAAGATAGGAAGCACCGGAAACGGCATCAGAGTGCAACCAATGATGTAAGTTCTGATAGGGATGAAAAAGAAGAGTCTAAAAAGTCACGCAGGCATGGAAGTGAACGTAAGAAATCTAGAAAGGTACGAGACTTCTGTTGTTTTTCATGTTATCTTGTGGAATATTCGACTTTTTCTTCATATGAAATCCCTTTGCAGCATGCATATACACCTGAATCAGATAGTGAAAGCCGGCACAGAAGGCACAAAAGAGATCACCGCGAGTCCCGTAAAAGTGGTGGATATGAGGAGCTTGAAGATGGGGAGCTTGGTGAGGATGGAGAAATCCAGTAGTTCCCCTCCATATTTGGAGAATACTAATTTAAATGCTTGGACCTGATATGAGAATTTCTAGGCTAGTTTATTGTTTTTTCTGGAAACTCTATTTTCCTAATGTAGTCATAACTAATTGTATAATCTTCTCATGCATAAAAGGCAGTATAAATCTTGCCTTGGAGTTTTGGATTCTGTTTATCTGAAAGCTGGTCATTGAATAGATATTTAGAATTGGCGTTTCCTACTTGGCGTGATTAATCTCAGTATTGTTTTTCTTTAAAATAATTCGAAATGGTTGATGAAGGTGGAATTAGTTGATCTTAAGCCAATAGG
>JAOQMR010000002.1:3679411-3690018 GCA_027563865.1 Erythroxylum pelleterianum | reverse complement strand
CTTTTGTTTTATTAATAATAAATATTTTCATTACAAAACTGTAACTGGAAGAAGATTAAGTTACATGTAAACACACTTGATTTCCAGGGCACTATATTTACATAACTCCAACAATCTCCCACTTGCCCTAAAGCAAGCATGATATATTCCTCATTCTCATCCCTTCTAGGTGACCCTCAAAGCTGTTTTGAGACAATATTTTTGTGAACGGATCAACAAGGTTTTGCTCTGTGGGAATCTTTACCACATTCACCTCTTTGTGAATGATTTCATGTCAATTGAATTAACTCTTAAGCCAAGCAAATCATGAAGGGTTTCATGTTGCCAATTTACCAAAACGTAAGTGAATTAATACACAAACTCTTCAATAGTTAATTATCCGACTTACAATCCTTTTCATAGACAATTACGTGCAATTCGTCTCTTCACCATACTATATCCCACTTGGTTTGGAGTATGAGCTATGTGTCAACTTCATTAGACTGACTACGCCACATCTAATCCAAGTGATGTTAATTATTATCCTGAAGATCTCATTACTCTATGTGTTATTGAAGACTCTCTTCATGACACGTAACTGCTCTGCCCAGAGACTCCTAAGTAATGACATTGATAAGAGGTCGTGGGTATCATCTCCTTTTATCAGGAGTGGTGAATCATTTATTCGCTACCCAATTATCTTCGAATACCAATAGTTGTATCCAATCACCACCTTATAACCGACCTCGTCTTGATGCGATAAAGAATGGTGTCAAAACATAGAATCAGTATCTAAGATATCTCTGAGTACCTTAAGTCTAAGGATATTTGTGCCATTGTTATGATGAGATTAATCACTGACATTTGATAGATTATCCATACGATAATTTCATAGCTGGTCATCCGATGTACTTACTACTCTTAGTAAGCATCTACATGTTAACTCTAAACATCTCATGCTTACAATTTATGAGATTCACTGCTTAATCAAATCAATGAGTATAATATATGCTAGTCTATCCGAATTAATAATGTCCTGTCTTATTAATCTTATGACTAGGGATAATTTAGATATTAACATAATTGCACACGATAGGAATTTTATTATCATGATTTTATCATAATTTCCTTCATGCTATTTTTTGTATCATGAATTTCATTAATTCGATTTAAGATCGACATTAATTCATAAATAAATGGACATCAAATTAATAAAAATTGCGTTTCACTTTATTAATCAAAATAAAGTTTGTACAAAAGTGCTAAAGATGATTGCCTTTAGAGCGCTACTTTAACAAATTGGACTCAAATAAATGAATTAATTTTAATTTGATTAAGTTAAGCCAAGATTTAAAATTGAGTATTTAAATTTAGTCAAATATCATTTTAAGTTTAAATTTAACATTTTTCAAATTTAATTGATTATAAGAAATTAGATTAGTTCAACTTAAAATTAAACAGCTAAACTATATTCTATCGAACTCATATTACTTCACACTTGATCTTAGGTTTAAAGGGTTGGGGTGACCCACTCGTAACCCTATGGAGGAGATCTCGAAGATAAAGTAAAAGTAAATCAAAGAAGGAATTAAATAATTTATTGCAGCGAATAACAGAACACTTACAGAACCTCTAAATCTCCGTTGAAGGCGGGGGGACAAATCCAAGCAGTAACATTATGCAGGTAAGAGCAATCTGGTGCCCCATAGAACATGCAAGTACAAGGCAAGGCAGATCGTAATTAGTACAACACAAGACTTTGATCCTCCGAGGTATCTGAGAACTTGAAGTCCCCTATCCACAGCCTCTTCATGAACAACATTCATACTTCTTTTCAATCCTTCTGATATCCTCCACAACACAAACTCAACAACTGATCTTACACTCTGATAAGTGACTCTTCCAGTCACATCAAGCACAAACCTCCTATTGCTTGGCTCCGACAAAGTAGACGAAACCCTGTCAAACCATCCACTATCCTCTCCGTCAAATGGTTTTTGTTTTCCCGATGATTCTTCACCATCGTGTTTACTTGAAGACAGTCCTTGATCCTGAGAAGAACCAGAACCGGAGTTTCTATTAGAATTGGCTAATACTTCATGGGATGTCTTGACGAGGGTTTTGACAGCTTCGTTACAGAGATTAACCAGAATGTCACTGACGTTGTTTTGAAGCTTGGGATTGGTCAAGCTAGAGAAAAAATCATCGTAAGGGTTCATCCCCATTGTCTTGTCAAGATAAACAGTAATCGCAGTGCTGACGAACTTCTGTATGCAATCAGCTACAAGCTCTTTACACCGATCATCGGAAACGATCTTGACCCATTGAGACAAATCCGGCGAACTCGACAAACCCGAAACATAACCGGCATGAAACCCCAAAACCAAGTTCTTGGCAAAACTACCAACGACAGCAGAGACAAACCCAGTTCCAGCATCAGACAACATTCTCTCCATCACTTTATCGACAAAACCCGAAGCCGAGGAACCATTTTCCAATCTCTTTTCCATCATTGATTGCAGTTTATGCCCTCTCATAGCCCCAATCGTTAACGCCTGAGAAACCTTGGTCAACGATTCCGAGCATTCATCAGATATAACTACCTTGGATATTTGCTTCAAGCTACTTGGGATTTGATCAGAATCACACTGCAGAAACTCCTTCAAGTCCTTAGACACAACTTGAATCGTCTCTGCCGAATCCGCCACCATTTTGGCAATGGAAACCATGGCTCCGACGAGTTTCATCAACCTCCTCCTTCTCTTTGCCACAGAAGGCAAATTATACAGTTCGTAGACACCATAACCAGACCCACCAACAGCCAGCAAAATCAACAATTTCCTCCTCCAACGAGAAATATCAATACCCTTATTGATCAATTCAAGAAAATCCATAAAAACGAGACTTTGAATCCGATGAACACAGAACGGGGAATTGAAATGGCTATTTATTGGTTATTGCCTTTTTTGGTGGGCGTTTTAATTGGAGCCATTGACAGATATTCAATTGCAGTGTCCTATATTGTATCTACCTTCGTACAAGGGCTTTAAAGAGAGTTTGACTATCCAACTGTCTTCTCTTCCTAGTCCACTGTCAAAGGCAGTCACGACCTACTTACCCTCGACAAAATGGTAAGCTGCATTGAAGAAGGCATTCAATGCACATCCAAAACCCAGAAAATGGATCAGTCTGAAAACACATTCAAAAACATGGACATGATCCTCTGCCCAGTACTCTGGCCCTATCCTGTGCCAGAGGATCTAAGTCATCCATTTAATCAGGTACTCTGGCCTTATCATGTGTTAGAGAATCTAAGCCATCTATTTAATCTATTTAATCAGGTACTCTGGCCTTATCCTGTGTCAGAGAATCTAATTCATCTATTTAATCTATTTAAGTTAAATGGATGGTTTAGATCCTCTGGCACAGGATAGGGCAGAGTACCTGGACACCAGAGGATTTGAAGGCCAAGAACATGCTCTTTCATAAGGTTCAAATTCATTTTCTATCATTTAATTTTTATGTTATTGGATTTAATACGTACAAAAATTTTATTAAATATATATCTTAAAAATCATCATTTCAAGTTTTTAATTTCAAACAAAAGAAAAGGTTCTATGAATCTTAAATTTTAAAAATCAAATGGTATTTAATTATTGTTCTATTAAATAGAAAATTTAAAATATGTCTTAAACTAAGTCACTGGTTGTTTTCATTAATACATTTTAGTTTTTTATTTTTATTTTCTAATTTAATAAAATGAAATTTTGATTTTTCGTTTTAATTTCTTTCAGTTTTTAAAATTTATGAAAACTAAAAAAAGTGATCTTTAGTTTTTATTCTGTTTTTTACGATCAACTAAATATATTATTTAATTATTTAACATATTAATTATTAATACTAATTATGAATAATCTAATTTGTTATTGTATATTTAATTAGCTGCAATTAATCATTAATTAAAACTTTGAATAATTTAATTTAAGTTAATAACTTATTTAATTTTATAATTAAATTAAAATTATCAATAAATATAATTAAAATATGAATTAATAATTAAATATTTTAAAATAAAAATAATGTATAAATAAATTTTAATTTTAAATTATTTATTTTAATAAAATAAAATAATTTTGTAATTTATTATTAAACATTATATAAGAGATTAAAATAAATTTAATTTATTAAAAATAAATCATTTTAAGTTTTATCTAATATATAATTTTCATCAGTAAAAAAAACTAAATTAACATTAAAAATTAAATAAGTTTTTGTTTTTATTTTAAAAAATAAAACTAAAAATAAAAGAATCTAAAAATTACATTAAAAAATAAAAGTGAAACCATGCAGGAGAAAGAAAGGAATTGAGTCCAAAACAAAGCTATTTTCTACAAACAAAATGCATTTTTTTTCCCTTTGATGGGTATTCAAACAAACAATAAACTTTAGCCAGCTGTGTTCATGCAAGCTCTTTCTCTTTGTACTTTCATGGTTTTGGTTCTCATCCAAAGATGAGAAATTGGCCAATTCATTGAAAGATCATTCTGTAGGTTGACGACATTGCAAGCACTTTTCTCTTTTCAAACATGTCCTTTTGCCTTTTCCTGTCCGAGAAGATCTCAGTGTGCACCCATTCGTGACAACAGAACTTGAGCTGAGGGACCCTTTGAAATCCCATTTCGTTACTATCCAGATCTTGACAGTGGAATGTAATCATCATCTTCACTAAACCTATTACCTCAAAAAGGTAAATAATAGTTTCCGTTTTGATGATGCCAGAGGTAGGCGCGAACATGGAGTTTCTCGTCACTCCTTGCATTTGACCACTTCTGCTGTAACTTTTGACAGTACTTCGACCTTCTTCGCCAACCATTTTCAACAGATAGTGCAAAGAAATTTTAGGAAGAATCACCAAACTAGAGTTTGGAAACTTTTATATATAGTTTAATCCGCGCAAATTACAACTTGGTATCCACCATCTTAATCTTACAAAAAATAATGTGCATAAACACAGACAATCTTGTGAATCAAACCTCAGTGCTCCATAGGACTTACAAGGGTGAGGGCGAAAATTTCTGTGGATCAGACACTTCCCCTGTTCTTTACCAGACGAAGATGAAACTCCGTTTCAGGAGAATAATTTACACCATTTCCCTCTAAACAGAGAACCTTCGACGCCAATGGTACTCATGGTCACGTTATTGCAAAAAATTCAGACCTCTGGCCTCTAGATAATCCATTAACAACTATACAGCGTGCAGTGAGCCTAAAATCCACACTTTTATGATGCTCCTATGGCACGAAATCAAAATTCAACATTTAATGCCTAGAATCAATTTGAAGGGTGCCACGGATCCAGATAGGCTCCGACAAGCTTCTCCAATCCCTTTGCCATTGGAAGAATAAACAGAAGAGAAGGTATATATATAAACAAAATTTGCTATTTTTCCTTCATTGCATCGTTTTGGTAAGCTTACACTTGGAAATGAAAAGTGTAGCCGAGTAATTTAGACTACATAGTTTCAAGAGCTCGGCTGATCTTTGCTTCAAAGAAGTATCGTAACCGCTCTGTATTACAAGGAGGAGTTTCGCCGCTAAACCTGCCTCGACGGCAAGTGCAGCACATTCTTCTGGTGCTAGCTTGCAGACTGCCCACAGTATCGACAATGCAAGCTGAGTCGAGCTCTCAGAGACCTTCATCAACAAATTGACCACATTCGGTATTGTATTAATGCAATCTTTCAGAGCCAACTTTCCTTCTGGGATGGTTGAGAGGACCTCTAGAATAAAGAGAGCTAATTCCAGGCACTCCTTGTTGAAACTAGGCAATAGCTCCACTAACTGGGGAATTGCTCCGATGCTCACAACCGAGTTCCTAATCAATTCAAGCGAACAGATGGACTTCATCATTCGCAGTCCAGCCAATACACCATCTGGGTGTCTCTTATCTTTAACCAGCCTCAACAGGGCAACCAAAAGACTCAAGCTTGACAAATTTTCTGAACCGAAATCTTCCCCTTGCATCAACATTTCAATCAACCTCGTACAGTTAATCTTGGTCTCAATCGAACCCTCGTTCAACATATCTACCAATAAGGAAATCTTGGCGGGTTGTCTCAAATTCGACTTGGACGATGAATCGAGATCCAAGTTCACAAGAATTCCAATTGCCTCAGACCCAACAACGTGCGAAGTAAAAGGACCTAATAAAGAACATATCACGTCAACACCGTTATTATCTAACATTGCCTTCTTTGCAACAGAATGAGTCGTCACAAACTGTCTAAGGTCTTTTAGAGATTGAACTCTGGCTTGACCTTTAACTTTCTTTAGATTCTCCAAAAGCTCGATAGCCCGCCCTTGAACATCCTCTGATCTCTTCTTCATAGCCAAATATTTCTGCGAGAACCAGCTATGGATTAGCTGCTGAAGAGTTCTGTTAGGTGTCAACATATCATCCCAAAGCTCTTGCATTGTGGTTGGACAAGTATAGTGGCCAAGAGAAAACCAATTAATAATATTGGCTCTCTCATAAGTCTGACCAGTGCATAGAGTCACTGGGTCTTGCATTGGGTCCAACGAGATTGGACAAATAAAAACTGATGGCACTTCAACAGATTCAAGCTCCTCAATCATCTTCTTTAGATCTAATTTCTTATCAGCTAAACTGCTGCAAATCAACTCACCACCTACGCCACCCAAAATGCCATCTTTAACTGCTGTTTCTAGATCTAGAACTTGCCCACCGAGACCGACTTGTAGCTTCATATTTCCTTCCCTTCTATGGCTATCGAGCTGGTGCATTAGAGTTTTAAAGCACCCCCTTCACGAGATGTCCCAAAGTCTAATCCAAGAAAAAAGCCCTCAAGTGTCAAAAGAGAACAACACAGAGAATAATAATAAGAAGACCCATCACATCGACGAGAAACGTCTGGGAAAGCAGAGGAGATAGTGAGAAAGAGACGGACATAAGGTCACTCTCTTCCACTGACGAACACAACGAAGAATTGACCATTGAAGGAGACAACCTTTTTCTAAATTGTGGCTCTTTATTCGATCTCTTTCTCTACTCTAAAGAAAGAGTAGCATTCTTGTTCGTGGTCGTCGTCACCATCAAAGACATGATGACCATGTAAATGTTCTTCTCAAATACCGAAGCACTCTCTCTCTTGCACACTCACTCAATACCCACTAAGAACTTCCTCTTCGTGCTCCCACAAAAAGGGCGAAATCATGAAACCCAGATCACGTAAAAAGCAAAGAATGAAAGAACACTCCAAATGGGTGCAGAGGAAAAGAAAAGATAAGACTCAACAGTGAATGAACAGTGACTACAAAGCTCCAAACTTTCTACCCCACGACGCTAATAGAAGAAAAGGATGTTGCTGAGGGAAACTACAGCACTAAAAAGACAGGAAAGAATGGGCTCACCAGTACCACTGAGAGCCACACCTAGTTCTAGACACAGCACAGATCGTCTGTTCCTTTTCTTCCATAAAAACTTATCTATTTAATAAATAAAGATTACAAATATTGAAGTACTGAAATCGAACGAAACAAAGGGGCACACCAAATTCTGGAACCCCGTGCACAGTCTTCCCTATTTCTCTTTCTTTTGGCACACACGAAAACAGGCAACGAAAGCCCCAAACAAAACTGTATCTTGAAGATTTCGCTTATGTGGGACAGATGTTCAAAACCATTACGTTACATTACATCTCTGATTGTATATTTCACTATGCCTGCATTTGCATTTGCAAACGTAGCCAACGACAACCTAAAAATCTTGCCTTGAATCATTACTAAATTTACGGTCTTACCCTGACAGTTGGTCGACTTTGTGACTATTCCGCCTCCAGTCTTGGGCGCGTGTTGTGCCGAAATTTATATTTATAATATTTTATAATATTAATAATTATCAATAATTCTTTTTAAAAATTTTCTTTTATTTTTTAATTGTGGATAGACTATAGAGCTCCTCGAATTGAGCGAAGCAGAAATTGCAGACTAGGAAGCAGTGCAGAAGCAAGGGCAAAACCGGAACTAAAACGATGTCCCACGAAACTAACGTACTGACGACTGAGGCCGGACTCTGGAGTTCACGTTTGACCGAAGAACAGAATTTATATATCTCTTCGTAAGAAGTGACCGTGCACCGCACGTGCAGGCTCATCACTTTTGAAACCTAAAGGCTAAAACTAAAACACTTGTTTTTCATTTCTCTTTGAACATGGCTCTGATTAGCAACTTTCCAGGTCACTTCAGACGAGTTTTGGTTGTAAACAGAAAAACAAAGCAAAAGAAAGCTGCGCCTTTTTCAGGTTCTGTGGTCCCTAACTTTGACTGAACCCAGCTTGGTCACTTGGTCAAATAACGTTTTTAAACTAATCTAACTCTTTATAAAAATATAAAAAATAGTTGCGTATAACTACTAAAGCAACATACACGGCCCGTAGTAAATGATGCAACTGTTGGGTCCAACGGACAACAGTTCCAATAGACAACAATCTCTCACTTGGGTCATAGATGTAAGTTAAAAGTCATGAGACCTCTACACAATGAAAGAAACTAAATGCACGAATCATGGCAATAAGTCCTTTAAAGGTGAGTATTATCTTCCATGCATCACAATGCATCCTATTTCTTATTTCACTTTAACTGAATGAATAAACCTTGATGTTTATTCTAGGTCGATAATATGTGTTATTCTCAAAATAAAAATGTGTACACCAGAATGAGAAAAACAACAAATTAATAAGAGTTTTGTGAAAGTACATATAATAAATCACTTAATGGAACCAAGTCCCATTCTTGCAACATGATCCTTAAAACTCTTTGGTGGCATGTCTTTTGTTAAAGGATCAACAATCATTAATTCAGTGCTAATGTGTTGAATGATCACTTTGTTCTCTTTGACATGTTCTTTAATGGCCAAACTTAATGATGATGTGCTTACGTCGATTGCCACTCTTGTTGTTTTTGGCTAAGAAAATTGTAGCTGAATTGTCACAGTACATTCTTAATTGCTTACAAATGGAATCTATAATTCTAAGCCCATGTATGAAACTATTCTACCATACTCCATGTGATGTAACCTCAAAACAAGAAACGATCTCAGTCTCTATGGTAGAAGTAGCAGTCAAAGTCTGTTTTGAACTCCTTCAGGATACGACTCCACTGGCAAACATAAACACATATCTAAATGTTGATTTTCGTGAATCAACACAACCAGCAAAGTTCAAATCCGAGTAGCCAACTACTTTGAGATTATCAGTTCGTCTATACATAAGCATGTAATCTTTAGTCTCTTGAAGGTACCTCGTCACCTTTTTGGCATTTCTCTAATGGTCTATACTTGGGTAACTTTGATATCTTCCCAACATTCCAACAACAAATACAATGTCAAGTCTTGTACAAACCTGGGCATACATTAGGCTCCCTATTGCAGAAGCATATGGAATATTTTTCATTTGATCCCTTTCAAGCTCAACTTTCAAGTACTGGCTCAAATTGAACCTATCACCCTTCACAATAGATGTTATACTCGGTGAACAGTCTTTCATCCGAAATTTTTTTAAGACTTTATTGATATAGGTTTCTTGGGATAGACCTAAAATGCATTGAGATCTGTTCCTATGGATCTTAATGCCAATGACATAAGATGTCTCACCCACATCTTTCATATCAAAATTCTTAGAAAGAAACTGTTTCACCTCATATAGCAAACCCTTGTCATTTGTGGTAAGTAAAATATCATCCACGTATCGAACAAGGAAATAAATTTTACTCCCACTTTCAGATATATGCATTGATCGATGATATTCTCAACAAAACTATATGAAAAGATGATATCGTGAAATTTTAAATACCATTGACGAGAGACTTGTTTCAATCCATATATAGATTTCTTAAGCTTACACACCAAATGTTTACTAGCACTAGAGGAGAATCCTTCCAATTGTTTCATATAAACTTCTTCCTCTAGGTCTCCATTTAGGAACGTTATTTTCATATCCATTTGATGTAGTTCAAGATCAAAATAGGCAACCAATGTCATAATCACTCGTAAGGAATCCTTTTTAGATACAAGAGAAAAGGTCTCTGTGTAATCGATTCCTTCTTGTTGAGTAAATATTTTGGCAACAAGTCCAACTTTATATCTTTCAACGTTGCCTAATGGCTCCTTTTTTATCTTAAAGACCCATTTACATCTAATGGCCTTTGCACCATTAGGTAAATTGACAAGATCCCAGACTTTGTTAGATGCCATAGAATTTATCTCATCTACCATGGCATTGTACCACAATTGAGATTCATTGCAACTTATGGCTTGTGAAAATGATTCAAGGTCATTTTTAGCTCCAATATTATAGTCAGCTTATTGTAAATACACAATGTAATCACTAGGTATTGCCAATTTCTCACAATGTAATCACTAGGTATTGCCGATTTCTTCTCTCTAGTTGATCTTCTTAATGTTGGATTAGCACCCTTGTTGGGACCCGTTTTCGGAACCCAACCTCTTAACACAAATCGATGCAAATCGAATCAGAATCAAATAGCGGAAGCAAAGCAATTGAACGAAAAGCGGAAGCATAAGCGATAGAATCGAAACAGAAGTGAAATCG
>JAOQMR010000002.1:3627051-3646970 GCA_027563865.1 Erythroxylum pelleterianum | reverse complement strand
AAGGATTTTTTTTTGGGTGGAGCTATAGCTCTGAAAAGGACCCATACTGTTCTGAATTAAGAACTAATGCCTGTAGGGCTGAGTTATCATTGATTTGCTTGCAGATAAATTATCCAATTTACATCCATGCACCTGAGCACATAATTCGTATCACCTGTCGGGTTTATCCTGCCTGCAACAGTTTTATCACAACAAGATAGTTGAAAGTTTCCAGTAAGCAGAAAAAGTAATGGCGACGTCTGGAGCTGTCAAGAGCTCGTGTTTCGTTTTACTTCTGTTCTTACAGGTTTGCTTGCAGCTCGCTGACGCTCGCTCGCTAGTAAAAATCCTTCCTGGGTATCGTGGACCGCTTCCATTTAAACTTGAAACTGGGTGAGTTTTAGTAGGGAATTTCAGTTTCGGAGATTCGGGGCTCTATCAGGGGCTTAACGTTTGTGTTTATGCTCTGTTTCCAGATATATTGGAGTAGGTGAAGCAGAAGAAGTACAACTCTTCTACTACTTTGTCGAATCACAAGGAAATCCTAAAGAGGACCCTCTCATGCTTTGGCTCACTGGTGGACCTGGCTGCTCTGCTTTCAGTGGACTTGTTTTTGAAATTGGTAAAATTAAAATCTTTTAACTCATTCCCTTCCACTAAGAAATCCCTTCCTGTCACCGAAAAGATCGATCACTAGTTAAACTCAACTTCTCAGTAGTTTAAGATTCTAATAAGAACTTGATGGTTCCTTGTCATTGAACATTTATAGGTCCACTGAAATTTAAGGTTGCAGAGTACAATGGGAGCTTACCGACGCTGGTGTTGAATACACATTCATGGACACAGGTGATCCTAGTTTCTAATTCTGCTAGACTGCTGTTACAGATTACATTGTTTGTTTTCCCAAATACTGATGGCTGATACTTTCAGGTATCCAATATAATATTCGTAGATTTGCCTGTTGGAACTGGATTTTCATATGCCAATACATTCGCTGCCTCTCAGACAAATGACCTGCAACAAATTTCCCAGGCCGATCAATTTCTTAGAAAGGTAATATTAGGCTGACTTATTCTTTTCCTAATACTTCTTCCTCACTAATCACTAAGCTAAACTTGGTAACTAATCTGACTTTGAGATTGTTACTGCAATATCGCAGTGGCTCATCGATCATCCACAATTCCTTTCGAATCCAGCTTATATCAGTGGGGATTCTTATTCAGGCATTTTCATCCCAGCTATAGCTCAGCAGATTTCAAATGGTATACCCAGAACTTATACGTTTGATTATGCGTGAGATTACTTATTTCTTAATATGTTTTGAATTTTGATGTTCTTTTTCTGCAGAAAATGAAGAAGGGATTATACCATTTATTAATCTCAAGGTTTGTGATGATAGTTTTCTACATCTGTCCTCCATTTTCTTAATATTGATGTGGTCTTGGAATGTTACAGGGAATCCTAGCAGGGAATCCTGTTACAGACTCAAGTTTTGACAACAACTCAAGGATTCCGTTTGCTCATGGAATGGGACTTATTTCTGATGAACTCTACGAGGTGTAACTCCCTGTTCTGGTGCTTATCCTTAACTAGGTAGAATCCCCAAGTAACAAGTCACATGTCTAAGTAGTCCATTCTATTTTTTTTTTTCAGGTTTTAAAGAGCGATTGTAGAGGGGAATATCGAAATGTTGATCCCAGCAACACCGAGTGTATAAAACATGTGCAGACATATAACGAAGTAATCTCAACATTTCCTGTTTCTGTTTATAGCTTCGTGTATGAATCATTTCTTTGTTCATTGTTTTGTGTGTAAATGCAATTTGACAAAGACCTACACTTGGGTTCTCAGTTGGTTTCCGGGATTAATGTTGGTCACATATTGGAAGCCCACTGCACCTTTGCTTCCCCAAGGCCGATAGAGCCGCCTGCCAAAAGAACATCACACTCACGAGAACTGATAGAGCCGCTTACCAAAAGAACATCACAGTCACGAGAACTGCTTGAGCTTGCAGAGGAAGATATTCCAAAAATAGGTTGTCGAGTAAGTCCTATTACTTTTTCGGATTATGGTCAGGTTTCAACAACCAAAGCCCTTTGTGTTAGTATAATTGCTGCTTCTGGATTCTCATTTCCTTTCTTGCAGACATATGGTTATCTCCTCTGCAAATATTGGATGAATAACAATATTGTCTTCAAAGCACTCCGCGTGAGGAAGGTATGAGACCATCATTTTAAAGTTTAGATCTTTACATCCAAAACAAAATCACCAATCCCATAACATAGCAGGGTCCTGTAAAGACATGGAAAAGATGCAATTATGGATTGCCTTATACAAGAAACGTCAAAAGCAGTATCAAGTATCATGAATACCTCGCGAAGAAAGGTTACCGCAGCTTGATCTATAGGTTCAGCTTCCTTTCACTCGCTTTGTTTCTCTCTTGCAGTTCATTTCCCTTTTTGCTTAACCTCTGCTCACTCTGAAACAGTGGTGATCATGACTTCGATATAACCTTCGTGGGAACTCAGGCTTGGATAAGATCTTTAAATTACTCTTTGGTCGATGATTGGCGACCCTGGTATGTTGAAGGCCAAGTTGGAGGGTAAGTAAAAGGCTCTTTCTTCTTCTTCTTCTTCTTCTTTTTTAGATCTTTTCCAAGTTCCTGCAAGTCTTATCTTGTTTCTTTCTACTGAAGCTTACTATGGTTTTTTGTGAATATGAAATTTGAGCAGATACACGAGGACCTACGCTAATGGCCTGACATTCGCTACTGTGAAGGCACAGAACATTTTTTCCTCAGGAATTTCACTGTTCTGGTTGGGATTACTCATTTTGAGCTCTCTTTGTTTGCAGGGTGGAGGTCACACTGCCCCTGAGTACAAGCCAGCAGAAGCTTTTGCAATGTATAAAAGGTGGATAACGGAGAAGCCATTGTAACTAGCTTAGCTCGTCCAGTTCAAGTACTTGGCATTCATAGTAAAGTGATTTCAACTGTGGATTCAATTACAGATGGAGTTACGATACGCCACATGATTTCAAATAATAATGCAGATTGCTTTGGATTATTGAAACTGTAAAAGTGACTTCTTTGTCTATTTCCTTTCCGGCGGCGTCTCATTTCGTCGGCAAGTTAAGTTTTTCTTATCTTTCAGCAGATACGCTTGTCGAATCTGATTCAGACAATAACTGTCGTTCCTATCATTGCTATTCATAATGTGGGGGATTAAGACAAATGTTCAATCGTTAAAAAAGAATACACATGAAGCGGTCGTCTGGTTTAAAACCTTTTATTGATTTTTAATTACAATTTTATTTTTGTTAAAATAGTTAACACATAATAAACGAGGAATAAATTTGCGTATTAATCGACCCTCCAAATTTTACAACAGAATTCATAATAGATGTTGCTATTAAAACTATGACAATTAGGCTATGTTTGACTAGATGATTATTAATGAAATAAAATAAAATGTAATAGTATTTTATCGTTTGGAACAAGGGTTTATAAGTTATAATGAAATAAAATAAAATAAAATAAGAGGGGAGAGTTTCACATTACATATCATTCTATACTAAACAGTAAAAATAAGTTACCTCCGATTTGAAGGATTTAGGATGAAATATAAAATAATAAACAATATATCACTGTATTATATTGTGAACGCTTCTTCTAAACAATATTTTACTATATTACATTATGAACCCTTCTATCCTGCAAACAACAATTTTCTAATATTATATTCATTTATATTTCATTATACTATAAATCATTCTATTCCATTCAATTCTATTAAAAATCTTACGTCTAACCAACTAAAGCTTTACAGGGTGTTTGGTTCACCTGCTAGAATAGATAAGGATTGAAATGATTATTTTTAAGAATCGAATAGATGAGGAATATAATGAAATAGGTATTACTTAGTTTTGTTTATTTATAAGAATTTCTAATGATGATGTATGCCAATGTTTGGTTTGAAGACATAAATTTAAGATGACAAAGAAATAACTAACAAAAATATTCATTATAGTCTCCACTATTATTATTATTTATTATTGTTATTATAATCATCATCATCAATAATAATAATAATAATAATAGTAGTAGGGAGAAATATTGCCTTTATCTATTTCGCATTTCAAGATAGAGGAAGGTATCTTTAACTATTCCTAAAAGTGTAGAAATAACTAAACATGTGATTAATTATTCTATATGTTATTTTTTAATCAAACAAAGAATAACTATTTATTAGGAATATATTAATAATATAATCGCTATTTCACATAACCAAAGATGCCATTAGTTAATTACATGTAAATCAGTACAAAAAATTATTCTCATGGTTAATTCATATGATCAAATTTACTTGATTATATATTTTTATTAGTTTATATATACCCTTGTTAATTATGTATGTTATATTAATTCTTAAATGAAATTCTCGTTAAAGATATTTTTGTAGAAAAAGTCAAAATTATAATTTTTAAAATTAGTGAAAATTAAAAATCATGAGAATTCTATATTTTTAAATGTAAAGTTCAACTAACAAAAAGATAAGACGTCCATAGAAAATCTTAAGTTCTTCTTGCAAATTTGGGCTCGGGAAGCTTTATTCTATTATAACTTTAATAATAGATTTTACTAATAGTTATAATTTTATTTAAAAATATAGCTATAAGAATTATCCAATCTACTCTACAAAAATCATATTTAAGATAAGTAAAGATTACGATGGATTGATATTGGATTTAAAGTTTACATTGGGCTATTTTGAATGCTTAACTCTCAAAAGCCCTATACTATCGAGGAAAAGACGACTCGTCGTTTCCTTTCTTTTCAAACACAGCTAGGAATCAGGTAGTGACTTCTGGCTTTAACTTATAATTAACGTTTCTGTCATTTGCGTCTGCCATGTCAACTTCTTTAAACGACGGCGTATGACCCAATGCTCTTAGTTAGCGCTAAAGCCCTCAAGAACCGAACTCGCACACCCCGGCCCCCACCCCCCCAGTGCGATAACTGTGACGGTCTCCTCTCCTTCTCTGCGCCTCCGATGCATCGTTTACTTTCCCAGAAACATAAATCCTAAAACGAAATAACTTTGCCGATCTTCTCCTGAGTTTCGATCTTAACCCAGCCGAAATGGTCGAAGCTGTTTACCGGAACAGCTCAATCGACTGGAGGCCGTCAGCCGTTGTAGCTCTAGCCACCAGCGTCGACGACTCTCAGGTCGCCGCCGCTCGTGAGGACGGCACGCTCGAGATTTGGCTTGTCTCTCCTGGCGCCGTCGGCTGGCACTGCCAGCTGGTGCTTAACTCATACTCTATATGTTTTGAGTTTTCATAACGTGTGTTGTTAAGTGAGTTTAGTCTCCTTAACGAGGTGCGTTTTTTTTATTGATCTTATCTGTAGACTATTCAAGGAGACCATGATTCCAGAGTTTCGTCTCTTGTGTGGTGCCGAGCTGGCTCTAGAGGCTTGCCTTGTGGGAGGTTGTTCTCTTCTAGTATTGATGGTTCAATTTCGGAATGGGATCTTTTTCATTTGAAGCAGAAGGTGAAAGTTTTGTGACTGTATCTGCTTTAGATTTAGTTTCGTAAATCTTTAACGAGGACTCGGGATGTATATTATATAGTAGCAAGAATGAATTTGAATATTTGGCAGAATTTAAGCTGGTTCTGTTGACGATCAATTCAAAACTACGAGCTTCGGGATGAAGTCTAGGTGGATGATTAATCCAAATACGTTTGAGAGTGTATATAAATTTGCGGATAGGGAAGCAATGACGTTCTGGAACAATTTAAACTGCTTTATTAAGATTGACCATATCCTTTACTTCTTGATAATTTATTGAGTTATCGATGTTCTTTATTCGCATATGCAGAATGTGCTAGAGTCTATTGGGGTTTCAATTTGGCAGATGGCTGTAGCACCTTCTAATAATATGATGATTCATACAGAATCAGAGTCCCGTTGTCTTGGAAATGGATACCTAAAACATAATAATGATCATAGTGATTATGAATCTAGTGACAGTGACAGTGATAGTGGAGATGATTGTGATTCAGAATGCTTTCATAAACTATCAGTTGTCGAGAATCCACGTGCGGCAATTGCTTGCGACGATGGCTGCGTCCGGCTTTACACAGTTCCTGATTCAGATGAATTGATATACTATAGAACATTGCCCAGGGTCAGTGGTGAGATATTTCAATCCTTGTCTTTGCTATCTCATGTTACTGCTAAAGCTTTTATGGATTTGATTTTGATAATATTTTTAAATTATAGGCCGCATACTAAGTGTGACATGGAGTCCTGATGGAAATAGAATATATTCGGGGAGTAGTAACGGGTAAGTTTATCTGATCACATGTGTTTACTAAGATAATATGGTTACTGTATTTTGAGTTCATGTATAACTTGTGATAAAGGTAACAATTGGCCTCATTGAACTTGCTGAAGCTTGTATACTTGCACTGCAGGGTATTTACTTTCATTAAGCTTTTAAACAGGGTGAGTAATGCATAAGAACCTGCCCTTGTATCCTATCTTATGTATGCCTTACTCCTTGCAGGTTTATAAGGTGTTGGGATGCTAAAATGGGTCATGAGATATACAGAATAACAGTAGGGCTTGGTGGTTTGGGGAGTGGGCCTGAACTTTGTGTATGGTCACTTCTGGCACTGAGGTAGGAGATGAAATACTACAACTGGTCTAATGTAGCTTTGTTTACCTTCTAATCTTTGTTGTTAGTTTTACAAGCACCTTTAATAATTGGTTATTGTCAAATTCAGGCGTGGTACCCTTGTTAGTGCTGACAGTAATGGCAGTGTTCAGTTTTGGGATGATCAGCAGGGAACACTTTTGCAGTCACATTCTTCTCACAAAGGTGATGTGAATGCACTGGCAGCTGCTTCAATGCATAATAGGGTGTTCTCTGCAGGTTCAGATGGTCAGGTATAGATGTTAGAACCATTTGAAGATAAAATTTGTGGGGAATTTTAATCGGACTTTTTTTTCCAATTTCTATGGAAGAATTACTCCTTGAACATGTCTGAAAAAATATAGTATCTTGAAACATTAATTTTAAATTGCTTTATTATGTAGGTTATTCTTTATAAGCTTTCCAGTGAGACAATTGGAGCCAGTGATGACACATCACCTTCTAATATGTCCAAGAAATGGGTGTATGTTGGTTATGTACGGGCTCATACACATGATGTAAGAGCTTTGACAGTAGCAGTACCAATCAGTCATGAAGGTGTGCTATGTTTTCACTACATGATTATGTTTTATCTATATTTCTATTTTGCTTGCTTGTAGATGCTTAAAACTTTTCTTGAACTGTGTACTTATATTTTGGAAATACTTTTTGATTATCAGATCTTTTACCTGATGAAAAGGTGAAAAGGTTACGCTCTAAGAAGAGGCCAATAGACTTTAGTTACCATAAGTGGGCACGTTTGGGAGTCCCCATGCTTATCTCTGCTGGTGATGATACAAAGCTCTTTGCCTATTCTGCCAAGGAGTTTTCAAGGTTCTCACCACATGACATATGCCCTGCACCTCAGAGAGCTGTTATCCAGTTGGTTCTAAACACTTTATTTGACCATAATGCTTTGCTACTAGTGCAAGGGTCCTGCACCTTAAATATTCTTTGTGTTTCCGTAAAAAATGGAGCTTTGCCTGTTACGGGCTCTGGCCCATCTAAGGGTTGTGCATCTACAGATTTGGTCGCTCGAATTAAGACTAAAGCATCAAGTAAGATCATAAGTAGTGCCATTTCTAATGCAGGGACAATATTGGCTTATTCGGACCATCTTAAACCCAAACTTTTTGAACTAAAGAAAAATGAGGCTGGAAAAGGTGCTTGGATCGTTAGGAAAAGGAAACTTCCAAGTGAAGTGCCATCTGCACATTCCATGGTTTTTAGTTCTGATTCTTCACATTTGATGGTTGGTGGTCATGACAGAAGAATATATGTAAGTCCGTTTACTTGAAGGCTTTTGTTAGGTGTTGGAGGAGGGACAGTTTTTATGGAGTCTCCTTTCTGTTATTTACATTTTTACTTGTACAGGTTATTGACGTGGGAAGCTCAAAGCTTCTGCATACCTTCATACCTTGTAGCAAGGAGAATGCTGAGGAATTATCATCTACTGAGCCTCCTATAACAAAAATGTATACCAGTTGTGATGGGCAGTGGTTAGCTGCCATTAACTGCTTTGGGGATGTATATATTTTTAATTTGGAAACACAAAGGTGGGAAATCAAACCTTCTGGAGATTTATCTGATTCCTGAGTTCCATTTTTTTTTTTGTAATTACTTCAGTTTCATATTTTATTTCATGCTTAGTCCTGATATCTGCTTTTCATCATAGACAAAACATGAGAGTTTACCTGGTTGGCTTTTGAAAATGGTTATATGCATTTTGTCACCAGTAGAGCTGTTATGATTTGCTTCATCTATTTTAGAAGAGATCTTCTTGATGTTTTTGATTTTGAGGAGGTGACTTCTAAAGCTCCCCTATGTGATTAGCTTTTGTGCAAGTTAGAAGCTTTCTTTTTAATACATTGCTTTTGATAATTTGATCAACTTAGGTGTGTACCACTTAGTCTCATGAATAACCTAATAAGCTACATAATCAATTACGGGTTTTTGTTAATGGTGATATGGACATCATTTATATCACATAAATATATATTCAACAACTTTTTTATTCATTATACGAGTATCTTTGATGTTCATTGTAGACCTTAGCTTGATAATTGATTTCCCTGAATCTTTTTCTGAAGCAGGCAACATTGGTTCATAGCAAGGTTGGATGGTGCCTCAGTAACGGCTGCTGGTTTTCCTCCTCACAATAACAATGTTCTTGTTTTGGCAACATCTTCAAATCAGGTCTATGCATTTGATGTAGAGGCAAAGCAGCTAGGGGAATGGTCAATGCGGCATACATTTGTTTTGCCCAGGAGATATCAAGAATTTCCTGGAGAAGTTATTGGGCTTTCTTTCTTGCCTTCTTCATGTCAACCGTCTGTCATTATATATAGTGCCAGGTACTGCTTCCAAATTTAACAGATGAACATATATAAATAGCTTACAATACGAACATGAGAATTTGTGTAAAAGTTGCATTTCATTTTTACTAAGCATGGCCTATATCTTCTCTTTTATAGGTCATTGTTTTTAGGGAAAAAGACTTAATTTTGGCCCATATCTTGGGAAAATGACGTAATTTTAGGAAGTTTCCCAAAAATGATATCGTTTTGGGTGGCCCACACCTGGGCTCTAGCTGCACCCTGGAGTTGGCCCGGCCCATTGGCTTACCTAATTATATTTGGTACTTAGGTTTTAGAGCTAAAGAACTACGAGTTTTATCTGATCTATAGCTGCTGGTTTAGGATATGCAGTTGTAAAACCTGTATGATAATGAACAGCTTATTCATATTGCTTAGCATTCTTGGTTATTTGTTTCTGTGATAAACCAATTTTCATATATTGTACAGGGCAATGTGCTTGATCGATTTTGGGATGCCAATGGATAGAGTGGAAGATGGAGATCCAATATGTAGTCGACGTTCTCCTGTGAAGAAGTTACAAAGTAATCCTATTAATGGGAAATTGAAGCGCAGGTTGAAACACTGTCAAATGGATGCTAAACATAAAAGGAATTTTGAGTTTGTTGGTTTCAGGGATCCTGTCTTATTTATCGGCCATCTTTCTGAAAACTCTATCTTGATCATTGACAAACCATGGAGGGATGTGGTCAAAACATTCGAGGCTCCCCCTGTTCACAGACATGTATTTGGGACTTGACTGCAATATTTAGCTTTATTTGCTGCCTTTGGTGGAGAATGCAAGTGAGGGAACCAATCCAATATTTTCTAATCACAATTTTGTTTTCATATTACTTTGGGGATGGGCTTGGAGCCATTGGATGTTTAAATCCATGTATTGTAATTCTAAAGTTTGTTGTATCAGTTAAAGTAGCCATTTTTTAACCATATTCCTCGCAAGCTTTTCCAAATGAACGGCTTGCTGTTTGTGTACATTCTCATCACGATGTTGGAAGATCTTTACATTAAGATTCTTCTTCTTCATAACGATCCCATTTAGAATTAACTTGGGAAATACTTACCATCAAACATGGGGCAAATAATATAAAAGAGCTTCTGTGATATACTTGATTATTTATTTTAGTCCCTGTGTTTTTAATTCGTTAACCCTTTCTCCTGTGTTTTGCAATCTCATTCAAGATGTCCATTTGAGTTTTTTCAGATAAAATTACCCTTGGATTATTTGAAGGGTAATAATCCCAAAAAATCTGATAATTCGGTGTAATTTTTTTCAAAAAAATTCAAATGAGCATTTTGAATGAGATTACACAACACAGGAGCTAGGGTTAACGAATTAAAAACACAAAAACACAGGTTAACATGAATAATAAAGTATATGACAAGATTCTTTTACGTTATTTGCCTAAAACATTGCGCTGGCTTGTGCACATGATACTACTATCAATGAAACAGACTTTCTCCGCAGTCATTTTCGCTATTTGTAGTCTGGTTACTGTCATTTTCATTTCTTAATAGCCCCGTGTGACGTCCGGCATTCTCCTTCCAAGTGGGGAGTGATGTGATAAGAATGTGGTACGAGAGAGCAACGACTTTTGGGAGAAAAGAACAGGAAATTGGTACGTGAGTCCGAGAACCGAAGGATGCATTTAATGCAGTTGCTACATTAATAGTAGCATGAGCAATGCATGTGTTTCGAGCTTTAGCTCAATAGCTCAAGTCATGCTAGAAGAACAACTTTAAAGTTAGGTTTTCGACCTACGTTTATCATCTTACATGTCTCGATTAACTAACCCTTGGAGCAAATCTTTTACTAGCTAGTAGGTAGGCTCTAGTAAGTAGGCTATTGCTCTCCTCTGTCTCCTTCAATAATTGTATCCTTGTTTAGGATATTAATCACTGATTATCATTATATAGGAGCAACAATGTTCTTGTGATGTCAAGACATTTTTGAGGAGTTGTAACTACAAAAGAAGATGATTGATAGGACAGACGTGGAAGGTCTTATCGTTTTCCCAAAATCTGAATCCTTATTCAAAGATATGGATGTGAAGATGACATCCACAATTCATAAAATGATTTTGAAGCCAAACACACTAAAACCAAAATAATAACAACAAACAAAAACAGAGCGTAGACCTCAATAATGGAACCAAATTTTGTTTATGGATCCCATTACAAGCACAGCACATAGCTATCAGCCAAGGTGGGTGGTGCTTTTGGTGGAAAATGAGGCTTACTTATGGTGACTCCTATCTGAAAACCTTTTTTACTTTTGTCTGGCTCGAGTGTAGAAGTCTGTACCTCATTTACCAATCCTACATAGTTCCAAGCTAGGCTGGCTAAGTTGCGGAAGTGTAAAAAGGTGGGTCACTTAATAGCCTCCAAGATTGGTGTTTGCTTATTAGTCATTGGCCCTCTCTGTTCACCCTGCGCGTGTGTGTGTAGTTGGGTGGGGTACAAATGGTTGCCCTGTTCATCAATGGGACACTCTGTTCTTTTCATGGACCACAATCTTTCTGTATCTACCAAGCTTCCTGTTGTTTCAAGTTCTATTCAATTACCCTCTCTACTCTTGTTAATCACACGTTTATTTCTAGCCTGGCAAAATTCCATTACATTCGTTTTACTATTCCTATGCGATGGATGCTTCTGCAGGAATGGTGCAGGTGACAGAGTTTGCAGAGCAGACCTACTTACTTTCCTTATTTGACATCCATTTGTGCCCAAGTAGGCGTTAGAACAATGTATTGAGTTGTGTGTTTCAGGTTGTTTCCCATTGTATTGACAGGAAGGCATAAAATAGAAGCAGAATATGGAAAACAAAAAGAAGAATATGGAACAAAATCCATTTAAGATCTGCTGCTTTTTTCTTTTACATTTTGGTTCCAATAATCTCTCCAGACCAACTTCAGTATAGAAGAGATTGCAAAAGATGCTTGCTCGCTAATCGTGACTGTTTGTCACTTCCAATTCCTTCCTTGGAAACCACCTGATACATTTTCACCACCGTCTGAATTGGTGTTCTTTTCAATGTCTTCGAAGGTCATAATTTCCAAGAAAAAGGCAAATATCTAACCTGGTTCTTTAGAAGCTGATTTAGAGGATTGGAAGAATCCGAAACGCTTCTTAAATGCAGATTTCCCCTGGAAACAAATTAAGGTGGACGTAGGCAAGTGTTAGCTATAGCATCCAGATTGTTCACAAATGGATAATAATCTTGCAAGTTCATGGAAGAAATACCTTGCAATGTGTTGCAGAGAAACCTTGGGAAAATTCCTGCGTATGCTCCATTGAAGCTTCAATCTTGGTCACTTTCTGTACCACAATATCAATAATGCAGACCAGAGGGTACTCTTTAAAGACAGTTTCACATGTATCCAACATTTGTACACACAAACAGAAAGCATACCAATTAATCATCTTGATACTTGCCTTACTCAATACAAGAGAACTAGCTGTGTCGTCGAGATACTTTTGCTGTTGGCTTCTCACTTGCTCTTTGTTCTTCTTTTTGTTCATGCTTTGCTTTGCCAACTGGTCGTAGCAATATTCATCGTCTTCGCAATAATGGGGAGGTCCAGAGGATGCATCTGAAACCATTGACAAGTCCTCTTCTTCATCTTCCAACCTGGCATAATCTTCACCAACGTTATATTCACCAAATCCCTGAAACTGGGTTTTGGAAAGAGAGGATTGATCCAAGTATGAGGTCCAACCAGACTCACATCCGCTCATTCTCAGCCTCCTCTGCACAACCCAAACTCTAAATGGGATCAGTTATATAGACTCTTATTACTAACAGCAACAGTGATAAGCACTGATAGACAGAAAAAAATGAATTGCCCTATCCTTTCGCCTTTCTTATTTTATCCGTTTCTGAATCAATCAAATTTGCCAGTTGGCTTGAGTGTGTATAAATTATTCAACAGTAATTGGTAGTAATAACACCCAGATTATTGCTTCGTCATGGCTTTTTGGGCGAGAATTATGCGATGGTTGTTACCAACCTGAATTACTTTTGGCAGTAATCTGTGAAAAAAAGGAAACTTGAGCATGTTCCTCTCTTATGACAACTAAAAAAGCTATGGGATCTATAGATATGTGTTAACGAAATTAAGATCCTGAAAGGCCTAATCGCGAAAAAGTCTGATCAGTTCAGTACAGTCCCTTGGATGCCATGTCTATTCTTGTGTTTGAAACTTCAATGATTATGGTCCTGAGTCCTCAGCAATGACCCACCACTACCAGCCAGAATAAGCTGAAGCACATCATTTTGCTAAACAACAGTCGCTTCCGTTTCCTTTTTTTCCTTTTCTCGTTTCCATTTCCAGGTACTGTAAAAAGAAATGAAATTTCAGGTTGAATTAACTCGAAATCAACTAAAGAAATTTAAATTAATCAGAATTTATGCGATAATCAAATTTTAAAACAATAGATTCGATATGTAATTAATTTTAATTATAAAGTTCATTGTTTTCTTTATCCTATTTTTTTCTATTACAAATAAAGATAAATTCTTTCAACACTCCACCGTATTAAAAGGACAAAAAGACAAAGGCTACTAGTCAGTAAAACTTGCATTTTGCTTTGTACACACAGCGATCGAAGATTTTGCTGCTGCGTGATCTGTCTTTACTGTCACCAATCATCTTCCCCATATCTATCAAGTTTTGACAAAATTAATGGTACCTGCCTATTCGATGAGTGCACACAACAAGAACTATATGTTTATTCATCCCCACGTACGTTAGTCGTTCTCTTTAATAATCACTCTCTTGTCGCCAACTGTTGACCCTTTTGATGGTCACTTCTATTAATCTATTCCATGGTCTCAGTCGGCTTTGGCACTCGTAATACTGTTGTGGTTGAGTATTGATTCCTGTTGACTTAAGAGAGAGTCTGGATTCCAATTTGCTCTTAGGTTTTGTAAGTATTCGATCTAAACCTTTTCCAAGGTTTAGCTTCCACGTAAAATCTCAATAATGAATCCATTTTCATTAGAGCTATCACATGAATTGCTGTTAAATTATATAAAGATTGTGGAATTCTTGGTTAGCGACAAAGAACTTTCCCATTTTAAGGTACCCTCGTACATCCAAGTTAGCTGTTTATGGGACCCTTCCAATAATATTTGTAAATGTTTTTATCAGGAGAATAAGCATCAGCTATAACGTTAAATAATGCCAACCCCAGCAACATTTTTATCTTTGGGACTCCAAGACCTGTCCTTCAATTAGCGACAAATTGTTGTGTGAATCCTGACAGGATATTTTCTTGCGTGAAAAAGTTAACCTGAAACACAACTCATGCTTAAACTCGTTGTCAGGTTCATATTACTTGCTTGTAAACGAATTAACAACACATGTATATAAATATAACTTTGTTTGACATGTAGTGTGTACCCTAACAGGTGATTGAGCCCAGAAGCTGACGGCTGAGACAATTTAGAAATGAGAATGAAGCAACGCATAAAGATCAATACTGGGGACCAGTCAAGGATCCTCTTCTGAATCAAAAATGGTCCCATGACACTCATGCACACACTAATGTTGCACATGCTCTTTGTAAGCTTGTGGCCCTTTGCCAGTCCACAGGATCCGTAATTCGTGTGTGAGTGCACACAGGATAGGATTAGTTCGATTTCTGGGGTTTCCATTTTTGGTTTATGTTTCAACCATTCGCTCTGTATAATTGAGGGAAGCTATCAGAATCTCAATCATTTTTCACGTCTGTATGGGATTTGTAGCTGTGAACTGTGGACTTCTCTTTTCATTTGACCTTCCCTTTTAACAACTGTTTCTTCTGTAAATTATCACTTCACGTTGGTTTACTTCTCACAAGAACATCCATTAAAGATAACCGAGTTCATGCAGTAATAATGATGATGTTAATACCAAAGAGTCTTTGCCATTGGTTATACAGAAATGACACTGCATGGTTTTAGTCTATATTATGTTAGGCTTTACGGGACTTTATAATTGAATGGAATAGAATACAATATTATTTTATCGTTTGAGAGGAAAGATGGAAGCCGAAAGTTTCATATTACATCTCATTTCATGCTAAACAGTAAAATCATAAAACTTCCGATTTGAAAGTTTAAGATAAAATATAGAATGATAAATATGTAACACCTAATATACCCTACTCTAATACCAAGTAAGACAACACATTTTGGGCATTGGAAGAGGAAGAACACCGGGGCAATAGTGCACTCGTCGCCGATAACTGTGACCATACAAATCCGCGCTTTTCCAAACCTAAAAAATTGCTCCAAACAGAAGAAGCATTGGCCCATTCCTCAGATGAGGAAGAAAGAGTCACAATGGTGACTTGTTAAGTGTGACATTGGTAAGTCACAACTATGACTTCACCCCAGATCCTCTTTCCAATTCTCTGTCCACTAATCCTGTCCAATGCCATCTTAGCCATCCACTTATGTGGGTCCCATTGGACAGGGTTAGTGGACAGGGAATTGGACAGAGGATCACCTCTCCTATGACTTACCTAGACATTGGGCAAATCGGCCATGAGAGAGAGAAAGAAGGGGAGAAGAGAGGACAAAATAAAGAGAGAGAGAGAGTTAGTTGAAGAATGAGAGGATATAATAGTCATTTATTATTATTATACATACATTATATTCTATTCTATCCAACATTCAAACAACATTTCACTGTATATTACATTATGAATCCTTTTATATTTATCAAATAACAATTTCCTAATATTATACTATTTACATTATATTCCATTATAAACTACTTCATTTCATTCCATTAAAAATTTTACATCCAATCAAACATAACCTTAGCGTTGGATAAATAATTGAAGGAAAAAGATGAAAGAAGAATAATCCTATTTACATGGTGATGTTTTAGTGATTATTAGTAATAATAATGATCATTATTAATAATTGATCATATTTTTTAAAAAAAATTATGAGTAGAGGGACCAACTTGTATGACCATTCAATTTGTAATTATTAGTACTTATTATTATTAAATTTTTTATTTTATTAAAATAATATGTTTTAAAATTTATAATATTAATAAAAAATGATTTAACACCAAATCTTTTCTTTTAACAAAATATGTTTATATTGTAATAATTAAAATACTTGTAATTTCACTTGACCTAATACAATATTATAATATATAAAATAATTGTGTTTATACTCTTAGAAATTTTAAGAATCTTAATATATTCATTTATTAACACATAAATTAAATTATATTAAACTCTTGAATCTCAATTAATAACAACAACAATCAGTAAAATGCCATTAAAATGTAGAGTTGGAAGAGATTCACTGTTATATACCTTTACCTTTATGGTAGTTAGTTGAATCTCAATCTATAACATACTTCACAACTTTTCGGCTACACTTAAATACACCTAATTTTTCAACATTCAGACCGAAAAGGTCTAACTGAAACGATTAGAGAATGGGGCTTGCATGGTCCCCAACAATGGAAAGGTCAAATCTTTGCCAGGTGCTACAGCGTGGTCAGGTCGTGGAAGCACCACCACCATCTCCCAACATTCAAAACTCTCCATACGTTTTGTTTACACAAGTTAAAAGAACACAGGAAAAGGAGGGGGGGAAAAAAGGCGAAGGAAAAGGGTTCTGCACTTTCCTTCTCCTCGTGGCAAAACAAGTACCTGCAGGTCCTTATCAACCTAAAACAAAAGTCAAATCTCCTTTTACGTCGACAAAGGAACTTTAGTTACATTTTGTCTTCGTCACATTAATTTGATCTTCCAAAGTATTGTGAAATGTAAAACTCCCTTTTCTGTGCATTTATTTACTGCACACACACACACATTTCTGTTTGCTGCATCTCTCTGACCTAAAAAGTGACATAGGGTTCCATCCAAGTCCACAAATTCCACCAGAAATCTCCAAACTCCTGTGTGTCCTAACGCAGCATTCCACGTAAATATATACAAATATACTTCACGGGTCTAAGCAGATCTCACTGTATCTTCGAAACATGCTAGTGAGGATCCTGAAGAGCAAAATTCGAGGTCCCATCACTTCGACTCTGCATCACTGGATAGGGAAAGGGGCGGCAGATCTGTTACCAGAACATATAAACCTGTCCTGTCCTAACGCCGATAGACCCTCCAAGATTTATGTCTTTTTACGCGACAATAATGCAAGCAAATGCACAGGAAAATCACTCGAATGGACTTAACATGACAATAAAGTGTTACTACCTCGGTGTCGTCGCTTTTTGCACAGGTTAAATGGCCGGTTACTTTCAAACTGACAGTTGCAAGAATTGATATTCTCACCTTTTTTTCTTAACTTCTTGTTGGCGAATGTGATTTACAGCTACTCTACATATCAAATAGCAGCTGAACAAGTGATCCAAATAGAATAGGGTTAAATTTCGTAGTTGGAAATGCTAACCAGCTCAAGACTTGGAAATTCTTGGTCCCATGCATTGGGATAATAAATATCTTGGTCGGTGCAACTAGGCCAGCCGGTCCAATGAGTAGCCATTTTCTTCCTGATGACACCAACACTTCAGAAATCACGGTGACAACTCAGGACTCATAATCCATCTCATACAACCTATTATTACTATCACAATTATTAGTTATTACATCAAAAAGATTCACTTGAACACATTTTATAAAAGGTTAGAGAATAATTTGCGCGTAAGAACTTTGTATCTCTAAATAAGAACAACAATGAAGAAAAAGAAGAAGCTATCCGGTTACATCTCTCCCTGTTTATGGCTGCAAAACACGTACACGTGAGTCATCAGAAAGTAAAAGAGCAAACAACCCCATCTGATATCATTCTTCAGATTCGATTTGCAGCCTAGTCCATCTACGGTTAGGATTTGCCTCATCAATCATGCGTTGTTTCACTTTCTGCCTTCCTTCCGGTAGACGGGGGCTAATTGATTAAGGGGGCGCTTGGTTCACGGAAGGGAATGAGAATAGGAATAGGAATGAATATAGTAAGGAATGAGAATGGAGTATAGCCAACAATGAATCTCATTCCTCTAGCAATCCACAGGCATGGAGTATTGCTGAAAATTGGGGAATGAAAGTGTTACCCCTGTTGATACCAAACAGGGGTTTTCATTCCATACCCATAAATTTTTTCCCATTACCCCCAAACAAGCACCCCCTAAATATTAATTAATAAAATTAAATAAAATATAATTGAGTGAAACAAAACGGCTTTGGAAGAGATGAAAAGATTTATAATATAATGTAGTGAAATGTTGTTTGGATGATAAGTGAAATGGAATGTAATATAATAAATGACTATTACCCCTTACATTAAACTTGTTGCTGCAAAAGGTCTAACCCTATGATTTTAAAACAAAAATAGTGTCCAATTAAAAAGTTACGGTAAATGACAACCGTGACAAATAATATTTTTATATATTTTCTATTTTAAAATAATAAAATGTGACTTACCGTGACTTTTTAATTGAACTCTATTTTAAAATAATAAAATTTTATTATTCATTATATACAATTTATCATTAATTGTATAAAAATATTATTATTAATTCTTTAATAAATTTATTTTATTAAAATTTATTCTATTATATTCTATGTGATTTATATTTAAAAATAATTTATTTTAAAATAGAAAATATATAAAAAGATTATCTGTCACGGTTGTGACTTACCATGAGTTTTTAATTGGACTTTATTTTAAAATAATAATATTTTATTATTTTATTATTAATTATATTCAATTTATCATTAATTATATAAAAATATTATTATTAATTATTTAATAAATTTATTTTATTAAAATTTATAAAAATTATTCTATTATATTAATTCTATTTAATGTAATATTATGACTTGGTCACACATTGTTTTTTCTTTCGTGATCAATTGCCTCATCGAGACTATATCACCGTGCATCATGGAGAAATTATGAGTTCCACATTGTTTGCCTTTGTTTCACACAGGGCGCATGCACCCAAGGTCAAAGATATCATGCATTTTTTTTGGTACAGCAGGGGGGGAACTGAGCTTAACACCGAGGAAAAGCAAGCCCTTGCGCATCCGCGCACAAAAGGGTAACAAGGGTAGAGGGAGGGCTATGCCACACTCGCTTGCCGCGAACAAAGCTCGAGCCCAGACGGACGAGGTGGTCAGCGCATTGATTACCTTCACGCAGGACATGTGCAGTAATATACCGTGGGCCAGTGTCTAGAAAGGAACGGATATCATAGATTACACTGGCTAAGGGATGAAAGCGGAGATCCTCCTGAGAATAACTGAGGCAGCGAAGTGCGTCCATTGAGTCCGATTCAATAATTAATCCATCACACTGAAAATTCCTGGCAAAGATGATACCAAAACGGAGAGCCTGGAGTTCCGCAACCAAGATGGTAGTGATCCCAACACAGCAAGAGAATCCTGCTATCCATGTACCATGACTATCCCGAAGTAAGCCACCAATACCCGCCATGCCCGAACTGCCGAGTACACTGCCATCAACGTTAAGCTTTAACCACCTCTCAGGTGGGGGAATCCAAGTAACCAGGATGGTGGGCTGAGGAGGGGGTGGGCTGGGAGAGTGGTCGACAAACGTCGCGTTATAATCCCTAAGCAGTAACTCGACCTGCTGGGCTTGCATAAAGCAGGTAAGATGAGCGCCTTCGATCACGCACTTATTCCTGGAGCACCAGATGATCCAATAGGTAAGTATAAACTGCCAAACAGTAGTGGCAGCCTGAGTAGATTGAACACAATTCTGCTTGAGCCAGTGATATGTAGATTGCTCACGATAGAAGGTGGCACTCCATTGGACCCTGGTAGTGGCCCATACACCTCTAGCGTGTGGGCAATCCCGTAATAGATGTAGGACAGTTTC
>JAOQMR010000002.1:3603513-3618425 GCA_027563865.1 Erythroxylum pelleterianum | reverse complement strand
TCCCTGTCATTAAACTCTACACGTTTGGCCATTATCAGACAAATACTTCCTTTGTAAATGCAGTGACCAAAGATCTTCTGATGTTCGTATCTAATATCACATGGAGATCCTGTATAGTACGATAAATAATTCCAATTGTCTAAAGAAAGTGCAGGGGAAGATAAAAACTTCAGCTCCCTGCAGTTTTGAAGCTAGTTGTATTGCTGGTGGAAGCAAGTATGCTTGAACAAAACCTCAATTACGTGTTAATACAAACACCGTTCCATATAGGTAGATGGAAGCAACCAAGATCCCATTTGCCTTTTGACTCATTACCATCATAACTTTACATGTTACGAACAGGCCTAGCAAGTGTATCAGGATTCCTATAACCTCCAACATCATTCAAGTTCACGAGAAGAGGAATATGGCCACAAAGTCATCAAGAATCTCAAGACTCACTTTAGGCCAGCAGAAGCATAGTAGCTGCTCATTCTTTGGCATTCACTGGAGATGATCTTCTGCCAAAATAACAAACAGCCAAGTTGCTGCAGTATTATCTAAGCTATCGTGTCTTAAATAATGCATGCCGCCTTGATCAAACGTGCAAATCAAAAGCAGAGAAGGGAAGTATTTCCATCGTGAAAGTTAAAGAAAACAACAATTATCATTCACAAATATACAATTAAGTTGGGAGGACAAATTGTCAGTATCTACCCAGAAAATTCAATATTTCTAATCGCTGTTATTTAACAAACCGAGATCAATACATTTATATCATCCTCCTCAAAATATATGAATGCTTCAGCAGTTCAGAATCCTGTTGTCCTTCTCATTATCAACACCTGCACAAATTGGGTCCCTCAGATCAATTCTATACCTGAAAAACAAATACAAAAGTCGCAGTCACTTTTTGACTGTTATCATTTTGGTTGTCATTTAAAAATAGAGAAACAACTTAAAAGTCCGCTAAATTTTGGTATCTTTTTTATAGTCTTGTTAGCTATGTATTTCATGGGCTCTCTTTTAACCTCAACCTCCAGCTAGCCTCTTCTTTCTTCCATCAGTTAATAAGCTTGCTCGCCATTAACATGTAGGATCTGAACAATGCAGAACGATTCCTTTGTCTAAATGAACAATAGTTATGACATTTCGAAGACGAACAAACTGAACCGAAAGCAGGTGAAACACAGCAAAAATTGCAGTCAAATCCAGCCTACCAATTCAGCCTAGGAATGGTCCCTCTGTCCTAAATACTCAAAGTATTCAACCATGCAGGTTAAAAAACGTCTGTGCAGTCCAAAACACAAAAGGCTGACAGAATATTAACCAGAAGTCCTCCACCATTAGTAATGTCAATATTAATTTCGAGACAGAGCACCCAACAAAAGGAGTAACTTGCTTTACGACAGGCTCATAGTAGCCAAAGCATTAACTTGAAAACATATATGCAAAAGATCAAGCAGTCACACAGAGGCCGGATTTCCAAAGCGGGATGGCGGCACACCCAGAACAAATTGACGATCAAACTCTATGTGCGGTGCACAGGAATTGTATTAGTCACACCACAGAAAGGAGTTAACCATTTCTATTTTACAAAACTGAAAGGCTGTTCAAACAATGAAGCTGAGCACCTCTAATTCTCCACTTAAACTAGCTTATCCTACTGTCTCCAATTAAAGTAGCATCACTGAGTTCCTAATCTTAGCACTCCAGTAACTGAACAACAGTGAGCTGCAGAACACAAATAACTAGCAGAATTCAATAAATGAAAAGAAACAGAATGCTTGCTTACCCAATCACTCCTCTTCCTCCTCCTTCAACAAGATACCAGAGCCTCCACTTTCCTTCACACCACCGCGATGAGCAGCCTCCTCTTTCTTCACCCACATACTCACTCCTCCTCTCCCATTAAATCTGCCTCTACCTCTCCCACTGTTGTAATAATGTCTATAATAGCCTCTATTAGCACCATAATAACCACTATTATAACCCCCATAATCTCTATCGTTTCTGTTACCAAATACTCTAGCATACCCTCCTCTACGCTCATACTGGCTTGGATTAAAAACCCTATTTTGCCTATATGTATCAGTTTTGTTCTTCCCCGTCATGAGTTCCCCAAATTTCCGATTAACCTCCACCATACGATCACTCGCTTCAGATACATTCTTCGTTTTACTCTCAACAACCGCCATTAAACCACGCTGCTTCACCACACCATCTATCTTCTCGATCGACATCTCTCTCGTTTTCCCATACTCCCTCGCTGGAACAGGCACTTCCTCACTTAGTATCGGCCGCGCGTGTGCCTCGTTTCCGGAAGTCTCCTCCTTTTCCGGTGCCCTAGCTTCCGCCCACTTCTCTTTATTCTTCTTCTCCATGTTCCGTTTCTTGGCGTAGAAGCTCTTGCCCCCAGTGACATCACCAGTAGGGTGGTGGGTTGCCTTTGAAGAGTCGCGAAACGTTGAACTTCCGATGCCCCGGCGATCATTCGCGTTGGGCTTTCTGCCATATCCTTTGATCGTTGGAACTTGGACATTCTGTTGTTGGGTCTCTTCTGGTTCTTGTCCCTCCTCTTCTTCTCCTTGTAGCTTCTGGTTCTGGTTCTGTTTCTGTTGCTGGGCTTTAATCCAACGCTCCTGGAGTTGGAGGAGAGTCACATAATTTGGTGGAATGCTAGCGTCCTTTTCACTGACCTCCATTGAAGAACTTTCAGTTACGAGGAGAACAAGAAGCAGCCCAAAAGTGAAATGAAATCGGTGATTGGTGAAGACGGAAGAAGGCGAGGTGAAACGGGAATGAATTGGCTTCACCTTAACGTTGTTGATTAATTAATTATAATTATTTATTTAGATAGCGACTAAAGTTTTCTGGCACTTTTTGTCACTTCAGGTCTTTGGGGTGGAGACTTCAGCTCTTGATTGTTAGACCTTGTACGGTACGATTCAGATTCTGTTATTTTTATGATTACTTACTAAAAATTAAAAATTTTAAATTTTATTAAATTTATAATTAAAAATAATATTAAAATATTTTTAAAATTTTAATACAAATAATTCGATATGAAATTTTCTGTTAATATATACATAATATGACCCACCACAAAAAATTAGTATTTTTATCATGTAATTGTCATATATTAAATTTATGTCACATATAAATTTTCTTATTTAATAAATTAATTTTTTTTAAAACTTATAAATTCATTTTATACTTCTTTATATATTTTATTTCATAATTATTTTAAAATATATTGTTTAATTTAATAAATAAAATTTTGTTTCATTTGGTACCAATCTCTTAACAACATGTAAAAGAATAAGAATCTACACTTAAATAAATAAAACTATCCTTTGACAATAAGATGCATTTTGTAGCACTCAATGGAAATATCAAGATTATGTTTGATACAGAAGACTCATTTGTAGCCAACAATATTAGTATTTACTATTTAGTGGAGAGAGAATGAGAATCTATATATGATTTCAATAAAGAACCATGAACTCGTCAAGCACAGCTTGACACTAATGGAGAAATTTGTTAACTTAAGTAAAAGATGTACAATCAAAAGTAGGAGAATTGTGTGTGGCAGCGGAGTACGTAATATAATCAAAAAAATGTTTGGAAAACACAGGTGTGATCACACGTACGTCTGATCATATAATGAATAGTGTGAGGCAAATGAGGAGTGTGCCGGGAGGAAGCTATGGTTGTGGGTGAAGAAAGTGGTTAAAATGGTAAAGGCAATGAAATAATGAAGGAAGAAGTGGAATGAGAGGAAGAAGGTGTGATGAGAAGAGTTTAGGCATTGGCAAGATAGTTTCAAAAAAAGGGCCATGATGAGATATGTAAAGTTTGAAGGTGGCAGGAACAAAATAGCAATAACCTTTATTGGAGGACAATAGCCCCAAAAAAAGACCATGTTGTGGATTTAGTGTAAGTTTGTCTAAGGTAAATAGAGCCTAAAACGGAATAACAGGCACAACCAAAAATACGAAGATAAGTAAGGTTTGGTTTGGTGAGAAAAAGTAGCTCATGTGGGGATTTAGATGAAGATTGGACCAAAAAATAGCAGTAGGCAACAATGACATCTCATTTCCAGCAAATTTAATTTTAGGGTGGAAGATTGGACCAAAAAAGTATGTTTTAGGTCTGGTGTGGATGATATTGGGCATGATTATTGTGGTTGGGTCTATAAGACAAGGTGTGGTTTGGATTGGAAAAATGGGTTGTTTGCTCTTTTGGTGTTGCCTCCAGCACTGCGTCTCCACCCAGCTTGTTGTCGTTCTCCAATGCCATGAAACGAGGAGTCACCAGTGTGGGAAGCTACAAGCATAGCTTCAGGACCAATTGAAAAGTGAAATGCTAAAAACCGTTACTCATGGAGTAGCAGCTTAGCACGCAGTTTAGCAAATGAGATAAGAGAATCACAATGTTCAAACGTTGCAGTGTCAACCATGAGCAAGGGCGAGGCTAATTTATTAAAAGAGTTAAAAATTAATAAATTAACAAATCTATTTATTAAAAGAGTTCAAAATTTAAAAGTTAATAATGTTAAAAACCAAAATCATTAATCAATTACGTGATAGGGAACACAAATACTTACTTGTTAAAGAAATGATCGACAAATTGTGAAAGCACTGCGCAAGTGTTTGGTGCCAACTAAGACTTTCACACCAATTCCACTCTCTTTGGAAAATATAGTTTTCAATGGGACAAACTGTAAAAAGACCATACATATATATATATATATATATATATATATATATAGGGAGTACAATGGGCCACCTAACCACAGATAGTAACCCTAGGCTTGTCAATCATAGGCCTTAGGATTAGACCTACGCCATTAATCACACTAACGATATAAAGTGGTTAAGTTCAATAGGGATCACAATAATAGTAGACCATAAGTATCTCAATAGGGATCATATTATTAGCCTGTTTTTAATAAATCCAAAACTACAATTGATTGTAGCCCACAAAATATATTCTAACAAATAGTTATATTCATTAAAGGGATAAAACGGAAAAGTCCATAAATGTGCTTTAATATGTTTATATATATTAAAAAGTTTCTTAGCACTTTATCTTGTAGAAATTGAAAAGAAATAAATTTGTGGTTGAATTTTTTATTTTAATTTTCAAGCTTTATTGAATAAAACTAAAGAGAACTTCAGTTCTAACTATCAATTGAGATATATGGTAACATCTTTATTAACTACGGTATACTTTATTAATATAATAATATCTGATCATAATATATAATTGGAATTTCAATCTTTAACTGTTCATTTAAACTCTATCTTTTAATAAAAAGTTTCGATGGTCCCTTATAGAATCGATGATTTTTGGAGAGTAAAATTTTTTTAAAAAAATTAAACTTTTAAATGAGTAAGATAAAATCTTATCCAAGATGAACTAAGTTATAGTAGACTTCACAAGTAATTAGATTAGAATGGATAGACATTTATCTAAAATATCCACTAAAAATTTGAAAAAAAGATAATTATTGTTGCATTTTCGTAATATTTAATATTTTCTTAAAAGAAATTATACATTCATTCGCGTATCATATTTTTATCTGCCTTATATAATGACCCACCTCTTTTAGCACTCCTAATCATTGTAGATATGATAATTGCTTTGTTGAAAAATAAGTTGGATCAATTAACGACATTTGAAAATATTTTTTGATTCTTATTAGATTAAAAAAAGTTTAAGTTGTTGGATGATAACGAACTAAAAGAATTTTGCTCTAATTTTACAATAACTTTTTTTTCATGATAATGTGTTGGCTGTAGATTTAGAAGATCTTGCTTTTTAAAATTAAAATTATTGAAAACTTATTTAAAGTCATCAATGTCACATGAAAGAAGAATGATATGTTTGACAATATTAATCTTCATACTATTATTAATAATTTTATATTTATAAATATGTTGAGAAATTGTTTTTATGATCATCTATGTGCTTGTTAATGTAATTCTTTTGGTTTTTTGCAATTTGATATTGTTGTTCAGTTGATGTTATTGTTATTTTGTTGTTGCTACTACTAATTTTAGTGATTTTATTGTTGCTAGCATTTATAAGATATTGTTAGTTGTTATTACGATCATTTAGTATTTCATTAAGTAAACTTTTTAACTTGAGTCACTTATGTATATGTATTAAATTTTATTAATAAAAATACGTATTTAAAGTTTACAAATTTATATATTATCGATTTATTAGACCCTTTTTTTCCCTACTTTGTTTAGCACTGTAAAACATTTTGAATGACCCTAAATGGTGATGATAGGAATGTCAATGACCCGACCCCTAGTTGACCGGTCCGTGGTCTGACCTATAGCTCGACGAGTCATGGGCAGGCTGGGCTAACCCAATCCATTATATATTTAAAGAAAAACATCAAAAACAACGTCGTTTTTTAAGTAACAATTGAGTCACGGGCCGACTCGTGCTCGGCCTAACCTCGACCCACGGCTCAGTCGGACCAATCACTTTGGCCTATGGCCTAGTCAACTTAGGTCAAAATTAAACTAAACCAAGTTAAAATTGACATCCCTAAGTAATGCCGAAGGACTCGAATTCCATAGATAAACTATTGGGAATGAAGAGCACAAGGTTTGTGTCGAAAATTTGATGTCCAATGATTGCGATGTCGTCGATGCTATGTAAGACAAAAATTAGAAACTCAATTATAGAAATTAGGATCAGGTCACCTGTTCCACTTTTACTGTTCCAATGTTGTTATAACTTATTTCATCCACACATTTATGTGAAACCTACATAAATACGTAGACGAAATAAGTTAAAACAACGTTGGAACAGCAAAAATGGAATAGCATACACTTCTCTGTAGAAATTGGTCCTCTTTTAAGAGGATATAGGCTCCAATAAAGATCACATTGTTGAGAGGTTAGTTGTCGCAAGAAATGTTGTTCAAAAGCTACCCAAAGAGCAAGAGCAGTGAGACATCCGAAGGTAAGTCTTACAATTGAGCCCAAGAGGGATGCAGTAAGAAATGGCATCAAACTTTTGCCATTTATGATATTCCGGAAAAGACGAAGAGGAGCTTGATTCAATTGTTTAAATATGACAAATGGGTCATCGACATGGCCCAAGAGATTGGATGCAGTAAAAATAGCCTAAACTTGATTTCGCATTATTGGTTGAAACCAAAGTTGTAGTTAGAAAATTTGCAATATGGTTAAGTAGGAGAATCGGAGAATTGATATTATGACATGTTTGATTGTAATATGGTTAAACTAAACTTGGGATCAAATTTTCTTCTCCGATTATGATATTTTTATCATATTTTATTAACTCATCTATGAATCTTATATAAATATATAGATGAGATTTAATAAAACAGGATTAAAACAGATAATTTGGCGTGCTAAGATTGGACCTGATGTGGCAAAAAGAAAACGGCACCGAAATGGAGGTAAAGGTATAGAAGTGGCACGCAACAAGATGTTCACCCCCCACTTTTCATCAGTCTTTATAAGGTATTCAGTTTCTGCTCCCAAGGGCATAACCCTTTAGCTAGCCAATCAGATACAAACTCATCCCCATCCCCAATTGAATTGCATGCAAAACAGGAACGTGTGCAAGAGCCAAGTGTTGAAAAGCAAGTCCAAAAATAACCGCCCCAGGAATAATGAATGAGGGCATTTCGTTTCGGCAAAACATTACATACACGACCAAACCAATGAGGATAGGTGTAGTCTCGCATGTCACTCAACTCCACACGCGTTATGATGGGAGCCGAGCCCATTTGTAATTGGTGTAAGATGCGAAAATACCCTCCAGAATCCGGAGTCCAGACACAACAACACTCCCAGTCTCCCCGAGACCATAAATGAATACGAAACACAGTCTCAGTTTGTGTGAAACCACTGTGTATCTTATTGGATAGGTGTAAGCTTGCATGGACCCACTTCACGCCCAAATCCCATATGTCACTTTCTCTAATCTTCTCAAACACGTACCCGTCGTACAGTTTCCAAGTGTCAATGTCCCGTGCATCTTCGCTTCATGTTGCCTTGCGCTGATTGGCTCACCTCCTCTCTTAAGAAAATTTCCTCAACCGCATTCTTCTCATATGAACATGGGGTCTCTCTTCTAAGTTTGCCTCCCTCTTCCATCTTCCGCCATTATTAATGTCCAGAGCCACATTCTAAGCTCTCCTGCAAGAGATTCTGGGGTGTTTTTTTCCCTCTTCCTCGCCTCTTCTGTGCTTGGGTGAAGAGTAATCCAAGTGATAGGTCATCTCAGCACAAAACAAAAAACAGGCAACATGATTAAGACCCTGAGTCCTTGCTCTAACACAGCTAAAACAGCTGAAATTATGTCTAGGTATAGGCCTATAGCACCAAAGCCTGAGGTTTCTGAGAGTTCTGGTGTTGAGAGTTCATTCATGTCTCAGAAGATCAAGCAGTCTCCTTACCTGAGGAACATTTGGCCAGAGTTGCAGGCCAGACCCACTAGAACCAGAAAGAGAGGTAGAGCTGCCATTTATCCAACTGTCCTCAAGCGAGCAAGGACACAGATGCACGGCCTTCCTAACACCACGCATGCAATATCTTCCGCTTCGCATCTGTTGGCGCAAGGTTTCACTCCAGCTGGAACTCCTCACCTTTCTCTTGCAAACCTGGTTGCTGTCAACAACAACATGGAAAATCAGCTCCGAGGACGTTCAGATCTGGTGACACTTCCTCTTATGCCATGTACTCCATCAATCGCAGCTGTTGCTCAGAAAACAGTACCTGAACACAGTTGCATGGACACGGGTAAGGAGCAGTTGATTGATTTGAACAAAACTGCTGAAATACCAGAGGAAAAGGATCTGTTGCAGCAATTGAAGCAGGAATGTCCCACCAGTATCGTAATAGCACCTCAACCAGTTCGACCTGTAGGCTCGAGCATATTCATCTGTTGCATCAATGAAGACCCAAACTTGACCCCACCAGTGCAAGTTTCTAAGAAGGCAGAGGAAGTTGAGGAAGAAGTAGAGTCTGAGACCTTCCCTGCTGTGATATCTGATTCTAACAACAAAGTGAGGCTGGTAAATTCTGCTTATAAGGAAATGGTAGGCCAGCCGGAGTGTTCGTGGCTTGATTCCATGGTCTCCAACGATGGGAGGTTGAGTGGTGCATGCAAAAGGATCTGTGGAGAGGTGATACTTCATCTTTCTGAGTCGAGGGTCCCAATTTCATCAAATGGCTTTTCATGCTGGGTGCGGATAGAGTGGGGAAATGAGGGAAAGAAGAATTCGACCAACGCTTTCTGTGACGTGATGAGGTTGTCGTGCGAATCCAAAGACTACTTGCTCACTTGGAGGTTCCATACCCATAACAGAGAGGGGTCTCAATCAAGCACCAACTTTTGAATAGTTCATAATTGAATGTACACAATAGTTTGCTTGATAATGCAAACTGATGTACCATGTATAGACATGGCAGCTAATCTACCATGTACACCTCAAGTATATATATAGTTTGGTCAGCTTTCAATTTATGGTTTAACCTTTTGGTAAACACCTAGGCTTCCTTCTCTCTTATTCACTCTTCCTCAAAGGCTCATTCAAATGGGGGGCATCATGCTAGAGGCTTTACTGGGCTAAGAAGCAAATGTAGAAACAGAGAGATTCCACACAATATAATTACATTCCGTAATAGTTACCTCTAAACGCCACTCAACTAAGAAATTGTTCGTAAAGCATTAACTTCTCAACGTTTTGCTTGTTTTGAATAGCAGAACATTAGTTATTCCCGATCGGTGCCGGGCCCTTCCATTTGAAATTGTCAGCATATGACTTGGGCTGAAGAAAGTGAAATATTAATTTGTGATTCACGGAGGAATATATCATTTAATAACAAAATCTGCAGAAACTAAGCTGAATTATTTGAAGTAAATATGCCCGTAGGAATGCTTAATACCTTCAAAAGAGGAGTGTGACGTTTCTTGACCTGCATCGGAGTTGAAATATCATCAGCGTCATGATCCAAATGCGAATTATTAGACCTTTGAACCTATTTATTCTAATTAATCACAGTGACAAAATAATTTCCAAAGGTGAACTGATTCAGAGAATGAGAATGAGAAAAAGGACCAACTCTGAGGTCCAGATCTAATGTATTTTTCAAGAAGAAGAAAAAAGTTTGATTAAAAATAAACAAAAATCCAAACTAGAGTTCATTTGTTCCATGTGACAAATTTGGTGCCATCATATTTAAAGAACACATAACTTTATAGTATCTTGTCCCAGATCTAATTTATTTTTCAAGCAGAAGAGAAAAGTTTGATTCAACAAAAATAAGAATCCAAATTAGAGTTCATTTGTTTCATGTGACAAATACGGTGCCATCATATTTAAAGAACACCTAACTCTAGAGTATGATATCCTCCGTAGCTTTATGTGACTGACAAACTACGACCAAAGGCAAATCTTTATAAACTTTGTGAGAATAGCAATCACGAAGGACAATGCATCGTTCATAGACGGATAAGGTACTGCGTCTCAAAAAATATTTGAATTGCTGAATCGCACGCTAAGCAGGAAGATATGCCTTACCACATATTCCCAACCATGTTTTTCAGCGAACGCCTTCGCAGCTTCTTCACTATCAAAGTCAAGTCCTGCATCCCCAACATTGGCGTAAGGGTCTCCAGTGGACGTCCAACCCATCAATGGATTTTCCCACCTGCGTAAAATATGAACCACCGTCGTTATTGATGTCATCAACTTGAAGTTTTCCACACAACAGAAACTTCCATCCGTAATTTCAATGAGTTAGGTAAGTAAATTTTTTTATATTTTCACAAAAATTTATGATCACCAAAATGCCAATTTTGAAAATCATCCCATGAAGCAGCAGGATGAAAGTGAGAACAGGACGCTGGACTCTGCAATTTATATAGGCACATGGTTGCACGACTGGAGGACGTGGAATGAGAACCTATCAATCGGTGCTTATAAGAGTTTAATGCACGTATAAGTGCCCTTTGTGAAGACATCTCCGCTCGAATGTAGAACCCCATGTGTCCATGAATAAGGTTTTCCCAGTATAATTTGTTTATGAACTTCAAAACAATATTGTCAACCATGCTGCTAATAACTTCTGAAAAGCATTGATATATCGCTGCTTGTGCTTCATAGATAAGTTGAAGTAAGAGGTGCAATAGACCAATCATACTTTTGAGTCGACAGAAAATCAATTTTCCATCTCCCAAGTTTCCCTGAGCCCTGTTGAGATGCAGTTCGAGCAGGCGAATAAATTATTACCTATCATAAGAAAATGAATGAAATAAGACAACCAAAGACTTGCCATGAAAGATTACAGAAACAAAATGCCAAAAAGGATAGTTTTGCGGCAGACAAACATCTGTCACACTAAGAGAAAATACACCCAATTTGGATATTGGAACATAAAAGTACCACAATGTGAAACTACAAGTTCACTCAAGTCTAGTAAATTGCTACTTCATTCTGCTTTGCCAGTTCAGTGAAAAAGATAACAAACAGTCATCTATTTATAATAACAATATTGGAATAACATCACTAGCAACTATTGCAGTAAGCAGTTTGATATATTCCTTCTTACTGGCCTTGAGTACATGCTGAATGCAATGCACAAGTCCATAACAAGGGAAGATTCCTACAAACTTATAGTTCGTAATAAGAGGAAAGAAATTTGAATTTCGGTTTATGCAGAGAAATATTAGACTGGTATGTAGGTTCAAAGCTAAAATCATATTTTGAGTCCACAGATGATCATCTGAACATCATTGAGATCTAGAAGTAATTCTCGAATTGGATTCTATGAATCTTGTACTGTAATGAAGATCCTTTTTTTATGAAAGTTAACTGCCAGGATAGTAAATGAAGTTTGATTAACCAGACATTAGCAAGATAGCAACTCTAGGTGTTACGTAATCTTAATCTTATATCTAAAACTTGTTTAAACTTCATTGTTTCTATATCACATACAGAGTACAGAGACTAAGTAAAAGTTTACGACATGATCGGTGCTTAATTATAACAATGTCAAAGTTCTACCTTACAGTTTTATCAAAAATCAATGTGATTCCCCAGACAAAGAGAAATTAATGTCGTTTCATTCTTGGACGAATTCTTCACCAAATCACTGAATGGATAAGAAGATATACAACATGCCAATTTCAGTTTTCGATTAGCATTTTCACTTTTTTTTTCTCCTATACTTATCAGCATTTCTAAATCGCTCATCATACAATCTCACAGCTACACAGGTTCTCTAATGGATCAGATCACTTATTGAAACGGTACAGAAACGAATTGCTTTCTCTTTGACAACTTCGTTCGCAAATGACCTGACAGTTACATTCCTTCACAATTTTCCGTCCTATTCTTCCAAGTTCTAAACACAAATTCGAAAAACTCCGTTACCGTAGTTTCCATGACGCAAGAAAATAAAACAGACAAAAAAGTGACCAGACTAGACGTACTCTTCTTTTAAGCTGTTCCTCGGGGATACCGGAGACCATGCCGACCTCGCCTGGTTTGACCTCTACCAGAGCGTCCGTAGAGCACAATCTCCGGGAAGAAGAAACGAGAGCCCACTGGCGAGCTTGAGCAAGGCTCAGAACGCCTCGCTGCAGAGAACTTGCCATGATTCGTCGTTTGAAATTCGATCGGTGCGTTTGAATGAAACAGAGTTGATTGACGTGCAGTGAGAGTTTTCACTAAAATTGTCGCTGCGAAGTTGCGAGAAGTTTCCCGCTTTTGCACCCAGTTGATGCCACGTCATAAGGGAATAAACGTCCGTGATGAAATAACCTGTTAGTTAATGACTTAATGTACAGTATTTTAATATTTGAGTTTTAGAAATTACCCCAAATCTCCTAAATAGTAAATATACGAGAAATAAAAGTCATTCTTTCCTTTTTATAATAAAATAATATAATTAATTTAATATATTAAATATAATTAATTAAAATTAAATATATTCTAAATATAGTTAATTGTAATATACGGAATATAATAATTAGGATATATTAAATATACTTAATCAAAATATATTAAATATAATTAAATATAATATATTAAAATTAAATATAATCAATTAGAATATATTAAATTTTGATACAAATTTAAAAAAATATTTCCCCTTTTTAATAAAACAATAAAATTAATTAAATATCATTCATTAGAATATATTAAATTAAATATAATTAATTAGAATATATTAACATTTGATTTAAAATAAAATTTTTAGTAATTTTTATTTTTAACAAAACAATATTTTAATATTTTAAAATAAATATAATATATTAAAATTTTCATAAAAAAATTTAACTAAATTTTTTTCTTTTGTGAGAAAAATATTATAATTAATTAAATATCATTAAATATAATATATTAAATTTTAATGTAAAACAAAATTTTATTTTTCCTGTAAAACAATATAATTAATTAGAATATATTTCTCAAGAGTTTCAATAAACCAATCACTATTATAATGATAATAATTAAATCTATTCTTTTAAATTTATATTTTATTAAGAAAATATCTATTAACATTAAACTTGAATAAATAGACATAAATAAATTGTTTGGAGTTATAAATTCAATATTTTTTTATCATAATTCAAGATTATTACAATTTAAGGATTGTGCTTTTCTTCCTATTGATTTGAACAGGGAATCAACCCAGGTTTATAAACAATATATGGTTTTTATCAATTTTCTATGTTATGATTAAATTCTAATTTTTGTTTCGACAAAATTGCTTTCAGCGACCCCTGTGTTATACGAAAGTAGCTAATTAAACCCTGAGATATAAAATGTTACTCTATTAACCTTATGTTTTCAATTTTGATGCAAAAAAAACCCTTAGCCGTGTGTTGTTCCTCCACGCGTGCTGACTGCAAATTTTATAGCCTATTTGCCTGTGAAATGACCATAATACCCTTAATTCTTCTTTCTTGTGTTTTATTTCACAGAAGAGGAACCCTAGTTCTTATTCTTCTTTCTTGTTCGAGATTCACAGAGATGGCGTCCAACTCAACCTACGGCGACCTCAGGAAGAAGAAACCCATGGCTGAGCTTGAAGTCCGGTATCCCATGCCGCCAAACTGTTACTGTAGGGGAACGTGTGTAATTAAAGTTGTTCGAGATGAAGGCAAAAAATCTTATGGTTTGTTGTATTATAATTGTCCCTATATGAAATGCTCCTATTTTGGTTGGGTTTTTCCAAAAGAAGCAAAATGGAAACCGATTTCTGTGGAATTGGAACCTGAAGTTGAAAGTGAAGATGTGGAGGTGATGTCCAGAGGGTCTAAAATTGAAGGTGCAATTTCGAAAACCAATGAGAAGCAAAGTGTAAATTTATGGGTGATTTGTGTAGGAATGTTTATCTTGATTGTAATTTTATTTCTAAAATGAAGATTTGGCTTAGGAAAATTATTATATTAGATAGGATGGTTCAGGTTTTAACTTTATGACTTTGTATATGTAATTAATATTGTAAAGCTAATTTTCAAATAATGAAGCTTTACATTAGTTTGATAATACAGTAATGAATGTAATTCTCAACTATAAACATTCTTTTCTAATTAGTGTACAATATAAAATTACAGTGTTATTGCTTCCAAAAAAATCATTGTGAATCTAGCAAAATATTTCAGCTTAATTCATGCATAAATTGGCAAAAAAATCAGCAGAATTCATGCATAAATTGGCAAAAAATTCAGCAAAATTCACGCAAAAATTGGACTTCTAAATAGACCTATTTTTGCAGAATTTGTTAAATTATGATGAAACATCAATTTCCATTTAAAAAATTGAAAAGGAAATCACAACACAAGCTACAATAAAGTAGTCAAAAGCATCAATTCCCATTAACAAAAAAGACAAGCACAGGGAGTTGTTCAAAGTCTTT
>JAOQMR010000002.1:3583804-3595122 GCA_027563865.1 Erythroxylum pelleterianum | reverse complement strand
CTAATCCAAGTTCATACAAACAACTCAATTTTCCATCCAACTACTTTGACAGAATCATATGGTCAAATTCATCACAACTAGGACCCAAGTTAGTTACCAAAAGAGTCGCAACCATTCAAGTGTGTATTTCTCAACATCAACATCAACATCATCAGCATGCAGAAACAGATTTGATTAATCCATTTTTATGTTGTATTTTGTTATTGTCTCTTAACTATAGTTTAAGATAATGAATTTAATGTTTTAAAAATATGATAGGAAGTTAAACCTATAAGATAAGAGATTTAAAGTTTAAAAGGTCTATAAAAATGGCTAAAGATTGAATAAAATTAAAATTTTTTAAATATAATTGAAAGAGATTATTGTTTCGAATAATTTAAAGTTTAATTAAAAAAAGAGATTATTAAATAAAAATTTATTTATTTATTTTAATTTATATAAACTTATTAGTTTGCTAAAATCAACGTGTTAATTAATAAACTCAACAGTTTTCAAACAAGAGTGATTAAAGTAGATTGAATCAAAAAATTAAAAATCGAATAAAAAGAATTAGTTGATTAAAAAATTATAATTGAATTGGGCAAAATGATTAAGTATTTTAATTAATTAAGTAACCATGACATCAAAGTTATTTAATTAGGGGTTACTTGGTTGAATACTTGAATTGTAAAAAGGCAGAAGATTCCACGTGTACAAAACTTCTGACTGGCCAATAAATGCAGTGTCTCAAGATTCCTCAAGATCAACCTGTGGCAGACGAATTATGGAGAAGGTCCAAAACTCGCACGTATCATAGACGCCGATCTAGGGAAAAGAATATTGAGTAAAATTAATGAACAGCGGCTAGATTTGGGTTGATGGCTGATGCAGTTTGATTAGTTCAAGATTTAATCCCTTGCTTGTACGCCTCTGCTGGACTTGCATGCGTGAATGGTAACTGTCAAGTATTGGAACAAACTTGCTGAAGAGTTGCCAAAGTACGTAACTCACAAGAGCATAAGCTAGGCCCAGGTGAGACGTTTTTGGGTTCGACCCAAGTACAAGCTAAGTCCCAGTACCTGAAACGCATAGGCCACAACTCTCCAGGCGTGCGATGGCATAATTCCCACGGCTCGACGAATCTCCCAATTTTGCGTTACCCATGAAGCTTTCCTTTTAAACGTTCCCGACGTCCCGTGTCTGAGGATAACATCTTCGTGTTAAAACTGTCCTCTTTCACTTGCAAACATTTAATCAAACACTTGACTTTCTTATTTCTAACATGGCTTCCACTTCCTTTGCGGATTTCCCGGAGGACGTCCAGCTCTCCATCCTTTCATTCCTCGACCCTTCTGACATCGCTAACTTCGCCTGCACTTCGAAGCGCTTCGTTTTGCTCTGCAGAAACGAGAGCAAACTCTGGTACACGATCTGCGATAGGCGGTGGGGGTCAAAGACGAAAATCAACAAATGGGCAAACGGGAAAATCTCCTACAGGCACCTCTACAGGACTCTCAACAAGTGGGAGCATCTGATTGGCTTCTGGCGCCGATGTGGTCAAAGTCAGCAGAAGCAATCCACCGTGAACGGAGTCAAGCCCCCGTCGTTGGTCTTCTTCGAGTGGGGCCCTTCGTTTCTCTCCGGCTCCAGAGTCTCTCCATCCCAAAACGGCACGTACACGGTCACAAAGACGCCGTTTTTATGGCTCAGCATTTCGGCGGAGGGCCACATTGTAAATTACCTCGATCCCTCTGGGCAAAATTGTGGTGGTTCTTACGACGAATTGGGATTCACGGAGATTGATTTGATTCCGGTGAACGTTAATTTTATCGGGGACGTGCATTTTAGTGTGGAGGAGAATGTGGGTTATGCTTTTAGAAATCTGAAAATTGAGGATAGTGAGGATGCGATCGCCGGAGTCGAAAGTGGGTCCCCCGGAAGCTTGCCGGAGACGTCAGAGATGTATCAATACTACGCCAATAGGATGAGTCCTGGAGCTGATCGGTCGTGGAGGAGGCAGAGGAGGAGAGAGAAAGATAGGCAAGGAAAAAGGAGGTGGGAAACAGAGCATTTCTTGAAGATTGTTGATTGCTCACCAACACCATCACGACCTCTTCAAGGGCTATGGAAGGTGCGGTTACTCAGTTTTACGATTCGCATTTTTTGCTGTAAACCACTTTTGTTCTCGTGAACTCTTAATGTTGTAGGTAATTGTTTGCTAATCATTGGCAAAGCTTTGTTTCTATTTTGTTCAGAGAACTGGCGTTTTGGCTTTCCAATTTGAATGTTACTGCGTTTATTGATGCATCCTGTTTAAAAGCAATTTCTATGGTTAGGTACTTCGACCGTGTTAGCCATCCAAATTGATACTTTTCTAAGTTTCAGTTGTGAAGAAATGATTAATGATTATGTCGACTGAAATACCTTCATCTGAAACTTTAGCTCTGGAATTGTAGTTTTGGCCGTTATAATGAGAATAGTAGTCTTTTGATTGGGACACTAGGTTCAATTTGATTATGGACATGGTCGGTCAAATTCGGATTATGTTTTACATTTTGTTCTGGTATTGGCATAAGAATTAGTTTGCTTTCTGATATTCTTCCTATTTCATGTTACAATGGTCAAGATTGTAGACTGGACTCTACCTTTTTGTCACAATTGCCTCATAAACTCTTTCACTGAACGTTGCAGGGGTTTTCTGATGACATGAAGTTGGAATTCTATCTTGTAGCTTATGATGGAGCTGGCATCTCATGTCGAATGGTTGGAGACTTGTCTGAGCGGCTTACCAATTGTTCTCCGGTATTCTGGACATCAAATCCCACTTTTATGAAGTCCCCAATTTCTTGTGAGGAAGCGAAGATATATGAGACTCGTATACATTTTCGACCATCTGAAATAGGAGATCACATACATTGGGATGGTCCGTTTATAGACGATGAAGTCGTCTCTCGCATTATGCACATTAATTCGAGTTATGAGTTAGTGGTTCCAAGTTTGGCAGATGCTTCTGCGAATCCTTGGCGTGTTGAAGGACGGATTTGGCTATATAGGAATGGGACGTTTGGGTTTGGATTTCTTAGGGATAATTTTATTGTTGATCTGAAGCATATTGCTCGAAATAACTGTCTTCTTGATGCAATACAGTCTTCTGATGATTGAAATCCTTCGGGATCTTAGGTTGTAAAATTGATTTATAGCTAGGTGTCATAATGCTCAATGACAATGTTTATCAGATCGTTTTCTACAAAATAATAAAGTTCAATTGTTATGATAGGTTCCTTAAGTGTTGATATATTTCCTCTGAGTTCCCCCATTTCTCTACATGTCGTGAATCGGCCTTATCGGCGGTGAGAAATTAGGTCAGTTATCCTAATTGCTATACTATTATGGAGAAAGTTTGTTTTGGAGTTTGGATCATACTCAACTGTTTATGCCATCTCATAGTTTAGTTAGTGTTACATACTGAGAATCAAATATGTCTTAGAATCTTCATTTATATATGTCTCATTGTAGCATTAGATCATCAAAACCAAACAAACAAAAACCAGCACATGCCACTGTAACTAGGAAGAAGTTCTCACTCGAATAAAGTAGAAGCCAGTTGAGCTGCTGGGAATGGAGAAGCCATGGCAGATTATGACTAAGCATCCACTTTCAGTGTTTACCTTTTTCTCTCTCGCTGCCTAACCTTCAAGTTGGCTAAATTTACCCTTTTCCCCGATAAGTTAATATAATTGGATGGACTAATCGTTCATCCTCCATGAATGCATGTGAAGCAGCTATTGCGGTAGGGAGGCCCTGTGTAAGATGAGGGACAACGGTAGGGAGTTGACCATGTAAATAAATATAGACCTTACCGAGGATGAATGGCAAGGATTTGATTGCTTAATATTTGATGGTTATCTTATCAGCTAATGGTATTTGTACCTAGTTGCTTTCTATGAATGTTCAAAGGGAATACTTCTTCAATTAATATAAACAATATTTGATTCTAGACGATGATTGAACAGAAGTAATACTGGCAAGTTTTGTAAGTGAGATGTTTAGCTATTTTTTGCTTGTCAGTTTTATTCTATATACAAGCAAAAAATAGCTAAACATCTCACTTACAGAAATGTTCAATCATCATCTCCAACCAAATATTGTTTATATTAATTAAAGAAGCATTCCCTTTGAACATCCATGGAAAACAATGAGGTAGAGGCGCCGTTAGCTGATAAAATAGCCATCAAATACCAAGGAATCAAATCCTTGCCATTCATCTTGGTACGGTCTATATTTATTTACCCATGGCAACCTCCCTGCCGCCGTCACTGATCTTTCAACATCAGCAAGAATGTGCCGATGGAATGGAATGGTTTTGAGTTCTGTCCCGGCCAAAAAGCTTCATCTAACTACCTCAACAGATAAGAGAGGCGATCGTATTTATAAGAGAAAAACGATTAAAAAAGAAAAGAAGCAACTTTGAGATTCCCGAGCAGCTGTTAGCGGAGAAGAAACTTGGAGACCTTAACACTTCCCTGAGTTTAGATTTCAATACAAAGTTTAAATTACGTGATAAAACAAAGCCATCGAAAGGGCATTTGGTCTAGTGGTATGATTCTCGCTTTGGGTGCGAGAGGTCCCGAGTTCGATTCTCGGAATGCCCCTGTTCTTTGTTTTTCATTTTCCAGTTACCCCGTATTCGAGATTTCAAATATCTGGCGAGGTTGATTTCCCTGGGTCAATGAAAGTTTGTTGCAAGGTTATTCATTTTTTTTTTCTTAAGGTTTACAGAGTAGGATTCGAAGTTTTCCCTGTCATGAGTTATGACAGTAGGATTGGAACTCCTGCACTATAGGACTTGGGTTCATTCAAAGTTCTGTCAAGGCTTATTGATAGATAATGGACCCGATTCTAATTTTCGCAAGAAACTATATTCTCCATTTAAGGTTGACGTTTCTTGAAGGGTGGGATCTGCCTAAAGCTTCTACGCCCATGTACATCGGAGTCTGTGAGCTGTAAGAAAACCAGACATTAGACAAAAACCTGGGTTGGCTAAAACTTCCATTGTTTGAGATCCTGTTACCCAGTCAAAATATTAGTCCCTACACAAACTTATCATCGATGGCTTGTGAAAGATTCAAACATTGGTGTGCTGAGCAAAATGCAATGTCCACATAATCATAATTGCGTTCACTGGAGTGCTCGTCATGTGGGGTCTGTGTTTCCTGGAAAAACCTCATCTTCCTCAGGACAGTTGAACCACTTCTTCTAGAGGAATAGGTGTTGTAGAGGAAGAGTAAATGCTTGTCGTTTTCACGTCCCCTTTAAGCCCAGCTCTAAACTTCAATCATTAAACTAATGAGAATCGATGTACTGAAACAGAAAACCAAAATGATATAGACACCCAGATTTCTACTCTCATTGATATTTACCATGGGATGATAGTGATTAAATAAATGAAGAAACGCAATTACTGGTCAGGAAAATGAGGCAAATGTAAGACCTGTGGCTATTTGTTTCCCAGCAGTTTGACTATGAGTTGCATCTGTTCAAATAATTCGATAAAAATTTTAATAATACCTAAAATCAGCCTTACTCTTTGCAAGTCACGTGTGAAAGAGTGGAAAATCTTATAGCTACTCACCAGCTAACCATGTGTTCTGTGCTAAAAATATGGACCAATAGTTTTCTTCCCGTTTCTAGAAAGGGGTTTAGAATTTTTGGTTAGAAAACAATTAAAAATTCTTTACTAGGACCGCGGTGGAGCGACACGGGCTCCTCTATCTTTAACCAAGATCTTGAGCTCGAGTCTTGAACATAGAGTCGCTTTAAAAAATTGTGAGGGAGAGTTTTGCGGCCCAAAAAAAGTTCTATCTGACTCAAATCTGAACTAGTCAGTTGTCCATGTGACGCCAAATACCTGATAGTTTAACTAAAAAAAAGAAAACAATTAGAAATCCAATAAATTAGGGTTTGATATTTGTTAGTGTGTAAAAGTAATTTAAATAAAATTAATAAAAATTAGAGCATATCTTGAGTACACTTGAACTGCGATCTGCGAGTGATGGAAGCTCTGCTCTCGTTTAGTTATTAATTAAATAGTGCAAGGTCTTGATGCTTGGGCCATACTCAATTGACTAAACTTGCCCTTGCAAGGAATTCATTCTAGATTGATTAATAGGAGATTGGTAAGGAATGACATCGGAGATGACGCTCATGGACCATCACTTGAAGATCTTAGCGTGCACACATAATAATATTCATACTTCTTTGAGATCTAGAACCTTGATTTCAACTTACTTGGAGGTTACTTGTACTCGTTTATTTGACATTAATATTCTATAACGACAGTCATTTCTTTTCGTATTTATCAAATAATTTACTTTAATATATAATTTATAAATTATTATATCTTTTTATGATTATTCAATACATATTACAGATTATTTATTTGGTACCTAATAAATAGTTATAGAAAAATATTGTTAAATTTTTGCTTTCTAGTATGAGCATTTATAGTTTTTACCAATTTTCTTATATTTATTATGTGTGTGTTTATTTTCTTGTTCTTCTTATTGTCAATACAATAGATAAAGGAAGAGTCTTAAGCAAAGTTCTACAATTCTAGCTGGAAGTTAAACCGATGAGCGAGAAATTTAAGATTTAAAAAGTTTAATTAGTATTAGATTAATATAAAATTGATTAAAGATTAAATAAAATTAATAAAATAAAATTATTAAATAAAAATTAATTAATTAATTTTGGTTTATAAAAATCAATTTGTTTTCAAAAAGTAATTGATTAATTAATAATTTTATTAACAACAAAAGTTATTAAAATTAATCAAACTAAAAAATTGACCAGTTAAAATTTTTTAAGATTGAATCTGTTCAATTTTTTAATCGTTAGTCTTAAGTATTACAATGCAAATAAAAATAAGATTTTGTATTTTTTAAAAAAGAAAATTATAATAATTTGTAGTTATCATGTTGAAGTACATGCCTATATTGGAATTTTTAAGAATAGGAGTACTTGTTCATCCATTTATTGTTTCTCATATTATGCAACTGCACCAAAATAAAATAACAACAACAATAACAATAATAAAATTCATTTAATAAGAATTTCACTAAAATATGAGTTCTAAGTATAAGAAAATTAGAAAAAGGCTAAAATACATTTAATCCCTCGGTATTTTATCCTTCGGTGCATTATGTACCCCTCTATTTTAAAAATAGACATATTACCTCATTTGACCACCAATTAAAGAAGTTTAGAATTCAAAAAAAAAATTTATCTCTGTATTATGATGACATCACTACAATTGTACATGTCACTTTTTTTTGGACAAAAATATCCTTTTGACTAAAATACATTAAACCCCTATTTTTTCATTTTATTATGCCCTCTATTTCAAAAATAAAAAATATTTTAAGCATGGATTACATCTTAATCATTACTATATAAAAAAGAAAAATTTATCAAAAATATCATTGCCTTCATAATTGTATTTCATAACCATTAATTTATGGAAAAAATTAAAAAATATTTATGAAACAAAAATTAAAGAGGAAAAAAATGTTTAGGGTGCCATTTTTTTCATAATTTTCCATTCTAACTGTTAATTGATTAAAGGAGAAAAGGAGAGGTTTAGGAGGAGGGGTTGTATGGAATTAAAATGAAGGATTACTTTGGCTGGATAAGTTCCACTTTGAATATTAGAAAAATAGAAAAAAATTTGGTGTTTCAAATTCAAAATCAGTGGCATTCATTTATATATATTCATTTTTGTTGTTGTTTTTCGTTTTTTTTGTATGTTGCGTTTGTTGTTGTATCTAAAATCTGGAATCTCAATTTTTGACTCTCTCTAATTTCTACGAAAATTAAGGAATTAGATTGAGTAAATAAGTATAGTAACTCGAAATAAAGACATTACATTCTTTAATTTCATTTGCTTGTTTGTATAAATAAGATAAGAATTTACAACTCTAAAATAAATTTTAAATATTTTTGAAATTTTATTCCTAACTTGGATATAATTTGAAATTCAATATTAGGAACAACAAATAAATAGTCTATAAAAAATTAAATATTTCTCTCACATTCATTTAACATTTTTCTTTTTTAATATTTCATATTAACTGAAACTCTTTATTCAATAATTTATATTATAGAATAAGTTTATTTTGTTTTTCAATTTTATTCTTATAATAGAGATCATACACAATTATTTCAAAATTAATAATTTATTAAATCATTAAAAACAATTTAAATTATTTATTTATTTAATACAAAGTTTTTATTTAAAAATTAAAAGGGTATTTTTGTCAAAAAAATTGTGACGTGTACAATTATTTTTTATGTCATCATAATACAGGGATAAAAAAGTCTTTTCGAAATCTAAGTTTCTTTTACTGGTGGTCAAAGGCGGTCATTTTTTAATAGAGGGGGCATAATGTACCAATAGATAGAACATATAGAGTTAAATGTATTTTAGCCTTAGAAAAATCTAAAAATCTTGATTAGTAATAAACTCGCATTTAAAATATTTCATGACTTGAGCTAGATTTGTCAAGTCAGAAAATTGCGCAGATTCATCTTTATCGTATAATAATCTAGTGAAAATAAAGACACTAAAATATTTGACAATCAAATGTAAGGAAAAAAAGATTGTGTTTTGAGCTAAAGTATTGTCAATCTGTCAATTGAGAGTTTCATTAATAAGATTTGAAAGTATTGATTCATGAGCACTCGTGCTAGATGCACGAATATATGTGGGTTAGAAATAACCCTTTGTTGGTCATTTGTAGATCTCTACGAGGGTGGAAAATTTTCTTCATTAACAATTATGCACGGAATGGTTGGAGCAGGAACAACTAGAATATAATGACTAATTAGCTGAGGATGTTTGGAGATTGAATCTGGATAGATCAAATGCTCCAAATCAACAACTTTGAGCATTTTACAAATACTTTTGAGTCATATGGGGTGCTTGTTTGGAAGTAATGGAAAAAAAAAAGTATGGGTATAGAATGAAAACTCATGTTTGGAATCAACAGAGAAACACTTTGATTCTCTCATTTTCAGCAATAAGTTATTCGTCTAGATTATCAGAAGAATGAAATTCATTGTTGGCTACACTTCATTCTCATTCTTTACTATATTCATTCTTATCTATATTCTCATTGCCCTCTGTAAACCAAGCGCCTTCTTAGTCTTGGATTCTCAATCGAAGGTTCAGAATCATCATCGTGATCCTCGTGTTGATAGTGGAATTGTCGAGCAGGTTGACAAGTAGATATCTCCTTTTGTTTGTCCTTCTTCTTCCTTCGTCATTAATTATAAAATCATTGTCATTGTTGTCTGACTCCCTTTAATTATTATACTACTATGTTTAATTTATCCTTATTTTAACATTTATTGAACTCAATCTCATTATCGAAAAGTATCAATTTCAATTAATCAATTCTAATGAAGAAAATTTTAGCAAAATTAACCTAATCATAAACATCACCGCTTGATCAAATTTCTTGTTGCTAGTAATTAACAACGATTAATATGTTGATGTTAAAGGCAAGCACAAGTAAACTCTAATCAATTCCAACGAAGAAAACTTCAGCAAAATTAACCTAATCATAAATGTCACCGTTTGATCAAATTTCTTGTTGGGAGTAATTTACAATGATTAACACATTGATGTTAAATGTGAACACAAGCAGCCTCTCTTCATTTGTTTTTAATCAAGGAATGAAGTAATCATATAATTAAGTCCAAATCGGTGGTTTTGTCAAAAATATTAGTATAATACATGTAATTGTCACAATTAATATTTTATTAAGTGTAGTTATCCATTACGCTCTGTCAAGTCCTTTGTGTCTATAAGCAAACAAAGACTTTATTTCTTTTATAGTAAAAATTTGAACATTTTCTTACGTTTTAAGTTGAAGAATACAACGAAAGCTTATCAATTATTTCATTGCAATTATTTATTCATCATTTCAATAAGTAGACATAATAATATGACAATAATTTCAATTAAGCTTGAACGAAGTTAAATTAAATTATAATTAAAATAATATCATTTTTCTTAAATCATTTCAAATTGAAATTGAATTTATTTTAAAATTTAATTAGTTTAAATTTAACCAAACAAAATTAATGAATTTCACATTTAACTAATAATTAAAAAGTTTAACCAAATTAGTTATTTTAACTGTAAAAGTTTTAAACCGACTAATTTTTTAGTTCAATGGTTAACGTTTGATTTAATTTACTTTAATAACTTGTATTGTTATTTACTCTTTAACTTGTATCACTATTTTATTGTCACATCTATATATAGGGCTATCGGAAACAATATCTCTACTATGTAGGTGTAAGGCTGTTGAATATTGGCTCAAAGGAAGTCAAAAATGGAAGCTTACACAAAGTCAGAAATTGAAGGAGAGTTGTTGGAGGTTGGTGCAGCTAATGTTGATCAACCATGGTGGCTTCAACGTCGGTGGCTTCAACAATGGAGGCTTTCACACCCATGACAGTCTCTATAAAAGGGGAGCAAACGAAGGATGAAGATTGAGAGCTAAGTTGGAGAAGTTGAGAGGAGAGCAGAAAATTTCAAAAGTGTTTAGTGAGAGAGAGAGCAAAATAACAAAAGAAGAAGAAGAGAGTTCTGGAGGGAAGGAAAAAAATATTTATATATTTTTTTTGTTTTCTCTTTTCTAGTATTTTGTGAGCTTGGGTTATTTTTTGGGTCTCTTGGAAAATTGAGTGATAAACAATATTGTATGCTCTCATTGTTATAAGTGAAATACTCAGTCGTCTCCAAACTGGACATAGGCATTGCCGAACCAGTATAAAATTTTTGGTGTTCTTTTCTTACTGATATTTTATTTTTACTCCAAATTTATTCACGTTTCCGCACAACAAGTGGTATCAGAGCTCCAGTTTTTCGACTGGGGTGTTGTAGGAGTAAAAATATATTAGAGCTACAGTGTCGGTGTACAGTACCAGCGAACGGTGTCGGTGTACAGTACCGACAAATAGTATCGGTATACAGTACCGGTGAACAGTATCGGTATACAATATGTGTGAATAGTGTCGGTGAACAGTACGTGAGAACAGTGTCGTGCTACAGTATTGGTGCTACAGTCCCGTGAATAGTATCAGTGCTACAGTGCTGTGAATAGTCAGTACGTATTTGTGAACAGTACATGTAGATGGCTGGAGATAAAGACGAGCCTGTTAAGATGGAGTCGTTATCGTCATCATCAACACCTACATCCAGTAGACATCCAATCGCTACTACAAGGTTAGAGGTTGATAAATTTAATGGCTCTAATAATTTTGGTATG